>CM062297.1:141154830-141374830 GCA_031216915.1 Pictodentalium vernedei | reverse complement strand
AAAAAGCTCAAAAATTCAGGTTTTCCGTGGATTTCTCTAAACGAGTCTTGTAGATTTTCATGAAAAAATTGTCACTCCCAGGCCTTGATGTGACAATAGAAGTTGCATGGACAAAATACTTCGGTGAGCATTTGTTAACCCTCCACGGGCTGCTAAAGTCAAAATTGTGATAAACTGGGCTGTTTTTGGACGCCAACGGCACCCAACGGGTACGCCACAAAGAAAAGTGATTTCTTTCATCGAGCGCACAATCTATAGGGAAACATTTTTGTAAGTAGTAAGGGTATTCAAAAAACGAAGTCTTAACCCATTTTGGGCAGGCTAAAGAGAGAGACCCCTTAAAATCTAAAAATTCCCATTTTCTGTGGATTTCTCTAAATACATTCCATAGGTTTTCAAGAAAAATTGACTACTTGCAGGTCTTTGTGTGACATTACAAGTGGCATGGACAAAATATTCCGCTGAGCGTTCATTAACCCTCTACAGAATGCCAAGCATCATAATTTTGTTGAAATGGGCTGTTTTCGGACACACACAGCACGCAATGTATGCCCGAGAGTTACACATAATCTCCTTTGTTGGAAGTGGAATTCACTCAGGACCATTTTTGTAAGTAATAAGGGTATTCAAAAACCCAAGCGTTAACCCCTTTTGGGGTTGTTATTAGCGATACCCATCAAAAGCTAAAAAAAAATTATGTTTTCCGTGGATTTCGTTATAAACATCTTGTAAGTTTTCAACAGAAAATGGCCATTGATAGGTCTTGGAGTCACATTACCGGTTGCATGGATAAAATATTCCAGTAAGCATTTGTTAACCCTCCATGGGCTGCTAAATGTCAACATTTTGAAAAAATAGTCTGTTTTTGGACACCAACAACAACAAATGGGAATGCCACAGAGATACATAACTTCTTTTACCGGATGCAAAACTGACAGAGAAAAATTTAGTAAGTAGTAAGGGTATTCAAAAAATCGAGGTCTTAACCCATTTTCGCCTGGTTAAGATGTACCCCTTAAAAGCTTAAAATTCCAGTTTTCTGTGGATTTCTCCAAAAAATCTAGTAAGTATTCAAGAAAAATTGACCATTTGCAGGTCTTGGAGTGACATTACAAGTTACATAGACAAAATATTCGGTAAGCGTTAATTAACTCTCCAGAGGCTGCAAAGCATAGAAATTTTGAGAAAATGGACTGTCCTTGGGCACCCATTGCACGCAATGTGTACCTGCGAGATAACCATAACCTCCTTCTTTGGAAGTGGAATTCATCAGACCAGGCATTAACCCATTTAGGGCTGGTCTTAACCCGTTTTGGGCTGGTTAAACAGCGGTACCCATCGAAGAATTAAAATTTCATGTTTTCCCTGGATTTCTTTAAAAACATCTTGTAGATTTCAAGAAAAAATGGCCATTCACGGGTCTTCATGTGACATTACAAGTTACATGGACAAAATATTCCGTTGAGCACTCGTTAACTCTCCACGAGCTGCTAAACATCAAAATGTTGATAAAATGGTTTGTTTGCAGACACCAAGAGCACCCAATGGATATGTGACAGAGAAATGTAACTTCTTTTACTGCGCGTAGAATTCACAGAGGATCAGTTTTGTAAGTAGTAAGGGTATTTAAAAGAATGAAACTTAACCTATTTTAGATTGGATGAGGAGAGATACCCCTTAAAAGCTTAAAATTTACATTTTCTGTGGATTTCGCTAACTGCTTGTTGGCGATTTTCAAGAACAATTGGACATTAGCAGGTCTTACAAACTGCATAGATAGAATATTCCGCTAGTCGTTTGTTAATCCCGCTACAGGCTGCTAAACATCAAAATTTTGATAAAATCGGCTGTTTTCGGGCAGCAAATGGGTATGTAATAGGTAAACATAACCTCTTTTATCAGACTCAGAATTCATGAGGGATAATGTATGATAGTGTTAAGGGTATTCAAGGGAGCGTGGTGGCTCAGTGGTAGACTGTTGTACTTCTATGCTAGAGGTCCCGAGTCCGATCCCCGTCCGGGACGACTCACGTTGTGTCCTTCGGCAAGGCACTTTAGCCCGGTCGTCGACATGGGGGCACAATGACGCCGTGTACTAAGGCATACTGCACGTCGATGGTACATATGTCTTCACCCTCTGTAACCCTGCTTGAGCGGAGCTTGAACAGAGTTAGAATGTTGAGGAGCTGACAGTTGCTCGTCGTTGCTTGGTGGTTCTCTCCGTGTACTCCGGCTTCCCCCACCTATAAAACTGTCACGGTCACGATTAGCCATTGTGCATAAGTATGTGACCTTAAACACCAATAAACAAATAAATAAATAAATAAATAAATAAATAAATAAGGGTATTCAAAAGGCCAAGCCTTAACCCTGTTTATAGGATTAAAGACAGACAGCCCATGCCGTGTACGCTGCCTACATTACTTGTAAAATCGACACCCCCACTAAATCTACTTCGAGGTGCGGTGTCGGACCCGACCACCTGACGGTTCTGACCTCATTAGATAACACTCCTTCGTTGTATTTAGCAGCATGGATTTCCCCAAGACGCAAAGACAAAATACGTCTGCGGAAAATAATGGCAAATATTTTATTAGGCTTTTCCCTCTGGAAAAGACTATTGTTTTTCTACGGATTATTATTATTTTTTTTTTTTTTAGGCTTTTCCCTCTGGAAAAGACTATTGTTTTTCTACGGATTATTATTTTTTTTTTTTTTTAGGCTTTTCCCTCTGGAAAAGACTATTGTTTTTGTACGGATTATTATTTTTTTTTTTTTTTTGGGGGGGGGGGGGGGGGGGTTTTTGGGGGTTTTTTTCCACACATTTTTGTCCGTACGATTCAGAAGCCATTTTCGAACCGATTTTCACACAATTTGGCACACGCGTAGAGGGGCAAAAAATCTAAAAATGTACCGAAGCGGAATTTTCGATTTAACCCTTATTTCGCCAGAATTGGCAAAAAACTGCCAAAATTGGGGTTTATCGGCACTTTCTCGAAACACGTCTTTAGGATTTTTTTTAAACATTCATCATTTCTAGACCTGCCCATGTCACGACCTTTGATACACACGACATATTAGGCGATGCATATGGAAACCCTCCACAGGCTGCCAAACATCGAAATTTTGATGAAATGGGCCGGTTTCAGGCCCCAGAGCACCCAAACGATACAAGATAGATAACATAACTTCCTTTATTTGAAGTGGAATTCACCGGAGATCATTTTTGTAAGTAATAATGGTGTTCAGAAAACCAAGCATTAACCCGTTTTGGGCTGGTTAAACAGCAATACCCCCAAAAAGCTAAAAAATTCAGGTTTTCCGTGGATTTCTCTAAACGAGTCTTGTAGATTTTCATGAAAAAATTGTCACTCCCAGGCCTTGATGTGACAATAGAAGTTGCATGGACAAAATACTTCGGTGAGCATTTGTTAACCCTCCACGGGCTACTAAAACTCAAAATTGTGATAAACTGGGCTGTTTTTGGACGCCAACGGCACCCAATGGGTACGCCACAAAGAAAAGTGATTTCTTTCATCGAGCGCACAATCTATAGGGAAACATTTTTGTAAGTAGTAAGGGTATTCAAAAAACGAAGTCTTAACCCATTTGGGGCAGGCTAAAGAGAGAGACCCCTTAAAATCTAAAAATTTCCATTTTCTGTGGATTTCTCTAAATACATTCCATAGGTTTTTAAGAAAAATTGACTACTTGCAGGTCTTTGTGTGACATTACAAGTGGCATGGACAAAATATTCCGTTGAGCGTTTATTAACCCTCTACAGAATGCCAAGCATCATAATTTTGTTGAAATGGGCTGTTTTCGGACACACACACCACGCAATGTATGTCCGAGAGTTACACATAATCTCCTTTGTTGGAAGTGGAATTCACTGAGGACCATTTTTGTAAGTAATAAGGGTATTCAAAAACCCAAGCATTAAACCCTTTTGGGGTTGTTATTAGCGATACCCATCAAAAGCCAAAAAAAAATTATGTTTTGCGTGGATTTCGTTACAAACATCTTGTAAGTTTTCAACAGAAAATGGCCATTGATAGGTCTTGGAGTCACATTACCGGTTGCATGGATAAAATATTCCAGTAAGCATTTGTTAACCCTCCATGGGCTGCTAAATGTCAACATTTTGAAAAAATAGTCTGTTTTTGGACACCAACAACAACAAATGGGAATGCCACAGAGATACATAACTTCTTTTACCGGATGCAAAACTGACAGAGAAAAATTTAGTAAGTAGTAAGGGTATTCAAAAAATCGAGGTCTTAACCCATTTTCGCCTGGTTAAGATGTACCCCTTAAAAGCTTAAAATTCCAGTTTTCTGTGGATTTCTCCAAAAAATCTAGTAAGTATTCAAGAAAAATTGACCATTTGCAGGTCTTGGAGTGACATTACAAGTTACATAGACAAAATATTCCGGTAAGCGTTTGTTAACTCTCCAGAGGCTGCAAAGCATAGAAATTTTGAGAAAATGGACTGTTCTTGGGCACCCATTGCACGCAATGTGTACCTGCGAGATAACCATAACCTCCTTCTTTGGAAGTGGAATTCATCAGACCAAGCATTAACCCATTTAGTGCTGGTCTTAACCCGTTTTGGGATGGTTAAACAGCGGTACCCATCAAAGACTTAAAATTTCATGTTTTCCCTGGATTTCTTTAAAAACATCTTGTAGATTTCAAGAAAAAATGGCCATTCACGGGTCTTCATGTGACATTACAAGTTACATGGACAAAATATTCCGTTGAGCATTCGTTAACTCTCCACGAGCTGCTAAACATCAAAATGTTGATAAAATGGATTGTTTTCAGACACCAAGAGCACCCAATGGATATGTAACAGAGAAATATAACTTCTTTTACTCGCGTAGAATTCACAGAGGATCAGTTTTGTAAGTAGTAAGGGTATTTAAAAGAATGAAACTTAACCTATTTTAGACTGGATAAGGAGAGATACCCCTTAAAAGCTTAAAATTTACATTTTCTGTGGATTTCGCTAACTGCTTGTTGGCGATTTTCAAGAACAATTGGACATTGGCAGGTCTTACAAAGTGCATAGATAGAATATTCCGCTAGTCGTTTGTTAATCCCGCTACAGGCTGCTAAACGTCAAAATTTTGATAAAATCGGCTGTTTTCGGGCAGCAAATGGGTATGTAATAGGTAAACATAACCTCTTTTATCAGACTCAGAATTCATGAGGGATAATGTATGATAGTGTTAAGGGTATTCAAGGGAGCGTGGTGGCTCAGTGGTAGACTGTTGTACTTCTATGCTAGAGGTCCCGAGTCCGATCCCCGTCCGGGACGACTCACGTTGTGTCCTTGGGCAAGGCACTTTAGCCCGGTTGCCGACATGGGGGCACGATGACGCCGTGTACTAAGGCATACTGCACGTCGATGGAACATATGTCTTCACCCTCTGTAACCCTGCTTGAGCGGAGCTTGAACAGAGTTAGAATGTCGAGGAGCTGACAGTTGCTCGTCGTTGCTTGGTGGTTCTCTCCGTGTACTCCGGCTTCCTCCACCTATAAAACTGTCACGGTCACGATTAGCCATTGTGCATAAGTATGTGACCTTAAACACCAATAAATAAATAAATAAATAAATAAATAAATAAGGGTATTCAAAAAATCAAGCCTTAACCCTGTTTATAGGATTAAAGACAGACAGCCCATGCCGTGTACGCTGCCTACATTACTTGTAAAATCGACACCCCCACTAAATCTACTTCGAGGTGCGGTGTCGGACCCGACCACCTGACGGTTCTGACCTCATTAGATAACACTCCTTCGTTGTATTTAGCAGCATGGATTTATTATTTAGTCTGTATTTTGTCCGTATAGAAAATGTCTCGCCCACATATACCTAAACATGATTCAATGATACAATTGGACATATTTCTCTCGTAAAACCTGAAAAAGACTTGATTTATTTCATTTTAGGATTGCGCGTGTATATTCTTAGAAGATTCTCTGTGTGTTATTAATATACAGCGTCAGTCTTTGATCTCGTTTGGGACGATCAGTGATTAACACCTTTTCGACAAGAGCCATCGAAATTGAAAATAAAAAAAATAATCAAATTTCACTAAAACCTTTTGCAGAATCGTGTTTTTCAGAAAACTCTTTCGCGATTGCATGTGTCGTTTTCAAAATTCCGATCAGTAATCACGAAATTATAAATATGTTGTTTTCAATAACAAAATTGAAAGCATGTCCGTCAAACTTGCATGACGTCAGAACTCGACTCGGGTGAAATACTGCAGTGATGCAGTGAAAGTTCGAGAGTAATAAACGCTGATATCGCAGTAGGCTTTAAACTGTCCATGGAATGGTCCTAAAATCATGTTTATATTTGCAGCTTTACTGCAAATAGGTTTCCCGTTGTTTCTTGTTGAAGTGTTGTTTCCGTCAAGGCCAAGTACTATAGAAAATTTGGAACACCGAGCAGTGGGCCTGCCCCATGAACACCTGCCTGTTATTAAAATTAATTAGCGGGGACATCTGCGCCCCCCCCCCCCCCCCCCTTCCTGCTGTTTTTTTACCTAGGACACCTGCCCCCTATTGTTTCTTTTACCTAGGCCACGTGCCCCCCCCCCCCCTGCTGTTTTTCACCAACTACGCCTGCCCCCGTTTGTTTGCTAACGGGCCCCTCCCCATTGACCTTTCTATCTTTAGAAGCACCCGGGCCGACGGGGAGAGGGCGTGGTTGTGAGCATGGCTAGATTTCGCTGAAGGAAGGTACCCTCAAATCTGGGTCGAAAGTGGCGAAAATGACAAAAGGCTACTTCAACGTATGGTAACGGTATAAACTTCAGACGATCTGGGCGATGTACAGACGAAAGATCATACCTTGGAGCCGGTTAGGTAATTTGGCACAAAAAAACTCCGATTTTATGCTCAATCGCTACTCTACAGTAGTCTACAATAGTGCCCAATTCCATTCCAAACTGATAGAGTCGGGACGAATAGTACTCTCACTTTCCACGCGATGCGTGGTGTTCTCCACGCGGTCTCGACACTTGCAACAGATGCCAAAATGTCGGCCAGGGTGCGTAGAACAAGTTCTGAAAATTAGAAGTCGCTGCCTTCGGCGGTCTGGACACGGTTCGTGTTTGTGAGAAGTGCAATTTTAATGGCAAATTGGCAAATTTTCGTTAATCGTTTCCTACCAAAACACCTACTCACCGCCGATTTCTTTTCACTGCAACTTCTTCCGATTATCTATGGTTTAAAGATAGTGTCAGGATACACCCCCCCCCCCCCCTCCCCCGCACCGAAACCTGGGACTTTAAGCTCAATCGCAGCTCCACAGTCGTCTACAACACTGCCCATTTCCATTCTGAACTGATAGAGTCGGGACGAATAGTACTCTCTCCTTCCAAGCGATGCGTGGTGTTTTCCAGGCGGCTCGGACGCTCCAAACAGATCCCAAAATGTCGGCCAGGGTTCGTTGAACAAGTTCTGAAAATTTCAAGTCGCTGCCTCCAGTGGTCTGGACGCGGTTCGTGTATGTCAGAAGTGCTATTTTAATGTCCAATATGCAAATCTTCGTCAATCTTTTCCTGCCTGCCAGAAACCCAATCACCGCCAATTTCTTTTCACTTTAAACTTCTGACGATTCTCTTAGGTTTAAAGGTTGTGTTGGGATCCCTGGGTGGCGGTCTTAAAGAAGCAACTTCCATTTACAGAGAGAGAGGGGTGGGGAGGGGCTCTAAAGGAGTCTGCGCCCATTCACGACGTCTTTTTTTCGAACTGGCTTGAAAAGGAAGGACCAAATTCAGACAGTTACCTCCTCTCTTCAAAACGCTATATCCCAACCAATTCTAGGCAGATTTCCATGAAATTTTCACTCGTTGTTCATGGATAGTTGCGGCATCACTTTCCATGAAGAGCGATACGAATTTCGCATTTCGTCACTTCGAATTCGAAAAGAGCGCATGCGCATGGATTTCTCTGAAAACATCTTATAGATTTTAAGTAAAAATGGCCATTCGCACTTTTTGGTTTGAAATTGCAAGTTGCATGAATAAATATGCCTGTTAGCACATGTTAACCCTCTACAATTGGCCAGACATCAATATTTTGGATACATTTGAGATAAAATTGACCATTTTCAAATAGACAGAGCACTCAAAGGGTATGTGTCAAACAAACATAACTCCTTTTGTCGGTCATTAACTTGTGGGACGACGATATTGATATTAACCCACTCTACCATTAATGATGGTTTTTACCTAAACAATTTTTTTTTATAAAACTGAGTCATTTGAGACTACTATAACCACCTTTCTCATAACATCAATGAAAGAACTTCAGTGAGACAGTTAAAAACAATTCATCAGACACTGTAGGGGCATGAAAAATCAAGGAATCTCATCGGGAAAAGCCATGATTCTCCAGAATCATAAAGTCTAGTTTTTTTGGGGGTTTTTTTTTTTTTTTTTTTTTCCACACATTTTTGTCCGTACGATTCAAAAGCCATTTTCGAACCAATTTTCACACAATTTGGCACACTCATAGAGTGGCAAAAAATCTAAAAATGTACCGAAGCGGAATTTTCGATTTAACCCTTATTTCGCCAGAATTGGCAAAAAACTGCCAAAATTGGGGTTTATCGGCACTTTCTCGAAACACGTCTTTAGGATTTTTTTTAAACATCCATCATTACTAGACCTACCTATGACACAACCTTTGATACACACGACATATTTGGCGATGCATATGGTAACCCTCCACAGGCTGCCAAACATCGAAATTTTGATGAAATGGGCCGGTTTCAGACTCCCACAACACCCAAACGATACCCGAGTGGTAAACATAACTTCCTTTATTGGAAGTGGAATTCACCGAAGATCATTTTTGTAAGTAATAAGGGTGTTCAGAAAACAAAGTGTTAACCCGTTTTGGGCTGGTTAAACAGCAATACCCCAAAAAAGCTCAAAACTTCATGTTTTCTGTGGATTTCTCTAAACGAGTCTTGTAGATTTTCAAGAAAAATTGGTCACTCTCAGGTCTTGGTGTGACATTACAAGTTGCATGGATAAAATATTCCGGTCAGCATTAGTTAACCCTCCCCGAGCTGCTAAACGTAAAAATTGTGATAAAATGGGCTGTTTTTAGACACCAACAGCACCCAAACGATGTACCACAGAGAAAGAGGCCTTCATTTATCGGACGCAAAATTGATCGGAAAATATTTTTGAAAGTGGTAAGGGTATTCAAAATTTGACGTCTTAACCCATTTGGGGCTGGTTAAAGAGAGATACCCATTAAAATCTTAAAATCCCCGTTTTCTGTGGATTTCTCTAACAACATCTTGTAGGTTTTCAAGAAAAATCGGCTATTTGCAGGTCTTGGTGTGACATTACAAGTCGCATGAACAAAATATTCCGGTCAGCATTAGTTAACCTTCCCCGGGCTGCTGAAGGTCAAAATTGTGATAAAATGGGCTGTTTTTGCACACCAACAGCACCCAAAGGGTACACCACAAAGAAAAGTTCCTTCTTTTATCGCGCGTACAATTTATATGGAAACATTTTTGTAAGTAGTAAGGGTATTCAAAAGTCAACGTCTTAACCCATTTTGGGCAGGCTAAAGAGAGATATCCCTTGAAAGCTTTAAATTCCCATTTTCTGTGAATTTCCCTAACGGTAACTTGTAGGGTTTCAAGACAAATTGACTATTCGTAGGTGTTTATGTGACATTAACCATCTACAAGCTGCCAAGCATCGTAATGTTGTTAACATGGGACTGTTTTCAGACACGCACAGCACCTAATGTATACATGAGAGATAAACATAATCTCCTTTGTTTGAAGTGGAATTCACAGAGGACCATTTTTGTAAGTAATAAAGGTATTCAAAAAGCCAAGCGTTAACCCCTGTTGGGGAGGTTAACAGGGATACCCATCAAAAGCTTAAAAATCGTTTTCCCTGGATTTCTACAAACATTTTGTGGGGTTTTCAAGAGAAAATGGCCGTTGATAGGTCTTGGTGTCATATGACCAGTTGCATGGGTCAATTATTCTGGTAGGCATTTGTTAACCCTTCATGGGCTTTTACCGGACGCAAAACTGATAGGGAAACATTGATATTGATATTAACCCATTCTACCATTAATGATGGGTTTTACCTAAACATTTTTTTATCAAAACCAAACCGAATCATTTGAGACTACTATACTCACCTTTCTCATAACATCAATGAAGGAACTTTTGTGAGACAGTTAAAAACAATTCATCAGACACTGTGGGGGTCAAGAAAAATCATGGAATCTAATTGGTGTTTAAGGTTTGTAAGTAGTAAGGGTATTTAAAAGAATGAAACTTAACCCATTTTGAACTGGAGAGATGCCCCTTAAACGCTTAAAATTTACATTTTCGTGGATTTCGCTAACTGCTTGTTGGGGATTTTCAAGAACAATTTGACATTGGCAGGTCTTACAAATTGCATAGATAGAATATTCCGCTAGTCGTTTGTTAATCCCTCTACCGGCTGCTAAACGTCAAACTTTTAATAAAATCGGCTGTTTTCGGGCAGCAAAATGGGTATGCAATAGATAAACATGACCTCTTTTATCAGATTTAGAATTCCTGGGGGATAATGTATGATAGTATTAAGGGTATTCAAGGGAGCGCGGTGGCTCAGTGGTAGACTGTTGTACTTCTATGCTAGAGGTCCCGAGTTCGATCCCCGTCCGGGACGACTCACGTTGTGTCCTTGGGCAAGGCACTTTGGCCCGGTTGCCGACATGGGGGCACGATGTCCCCATGTACTAAGGCACACTGCACGTCGATGGTACACATGTCTTCAACCTCTGTAACCCTGCCTGAGCGGAGCCTGAATAGAGAATGTTGAGGAGCTGACAGTTGCTCGTCGATGCTTGGTGGTTCTCTCCGGGTACTCCGGCTTCCTCCACCTCTAAAATTGTCACGGTCACGATTAGCCATTGTGCAGAAGTATGTGACCTTAAACACCAATAAATAAATAAATAAATAAATAAATAAGGGTATTCAAAAAAACAAGCCTTAGCCCTGTTTTGTCGGATTAAAGACAGACAGCTCATGCCGTGTACGCTGCCTACATTACTTGTAAAATCGACCCCCCCCCCCCCCCCCCCCCCCACTAAATCTCCTACGAGGTGCGGTTTCGGACCCGACCACCGGACGGTTCTGACCACATCAAATAACACACCTTCGTTGTATTTAGCAGAAAGAAATTTCCCCAAGAAGCAAAGACAAAATTACGTCTGCGGAAAATAATGGCAAATATTTTATTTAGCCTGTATTTTGTCCGTATAGAAAATTTCTCACCCACATATACCTAAAAATGATTCAATGATACAATTGGACATATTTCTCTCATAAAACGTGAAAAAACACTTGATTTATTGCATTTTAGGATTGCGCATGTATATTCTTAGAAGATTCTCTGTCTGTTATTAAACTACGGCGTGTCTTTGATCTCGTTTGGGACGATCAGTGATTAGCACCTTTTCAACAAGAGCCATGGAAATTGAAAATAAAAAAGTAATCAAATTTCACTAAAACCTTTTACAGAATCGTGGTTTTCAGAAAACGCTTTCGCGATTGCGTGTGTCGTTTTCAAAATTCGGATCAGTAAGCACGAAATTATAAATATGTTGTTGTCAATAACAAAATTGAAAGCATGTCCGTCAAACTTGCATGACGTCAGAACTCGACTCTGGTAAAATACTGCGGTGTGGTGAAAGGACGAGAGTAAGAAACGCTGATATCGCAGTAGGCTTTAAAATGTCCATGGAATGGTCCTAAAATCAACTTTATATTTGCAGCTTTATTGCAAATAAGTTTCCCGTTGTTTCTTGTTGAAATGTTATTTCCGTCAAGGCCAGGTACCATAGAAAATTTGGAATACTGGGCAGTGGGATAGGGCACCTGCCCCATGAACAACTGCCTGCTATTAAAATTAATTAGCGGGGACACCCCCCCCCCCCCCCCCCCCATGCTGTTTATTTTACCTAGGACACCTGCCCTCTGCTGTTTTTTTACCTAGGACTCATGCCCCCCCCCCCCCCCTACTGTTAGATTAGATTAAACATATTTTATTTGCCACTTGACAATGCAAATCAGGATTGGAGGACAAGTGCTTACCACTTAGAAGCCCCTCCGTTCCTGTACGGTGACTAATAATTTACAATATGGCAGAACGTATTTCATAAATAACAGAATCTAGCAAAATCTAAATATTATAAACATTATAGACAAACACAAATTAAACTGAGAGAAAGAGAGAGAGAGAGAGAGGGAGAGAGAGAGAGAGATCGAGAGAGAGAGAGAGAGAGAGAGATCAAAAAAATAAATAGAATATAAAGAAAACATGAAATACAACATTAGGTCCAGTGATGATGCCCGCCACCCACCCAATTGCATTCTATAGTATATTGGCCGTAATGGGAGTCTAAATTAACATCTTGATTACAGCCACTGAGCATAGGTTTTCACTTCCGGGGATGTCCACACAACTGTTTTTTCATCAAGTACACTTGTCCTGCCCCCGTTTGTTTGCTAACGGGCCCCTACCCATTGACCTTTCTATTTTTAGAAGCACCCGGGCCGACGGGGAGAGGGCGTTGTTGGGAGCATGGCTAGATTTTGCTATAAAATGGGATTGAAGGAAGGTACCCTCAAATCTGGGGCGAAAGTGGCAAAAATGACAAAAGGCTACCTCAACGTATGGTAACGGTATAAACTACAGTCGATCTGGGCGATGTACAGACGAAAAATCATACCTTGGAGCTGGTTAGGCAATTTGGCACAAAAAACTCCGACTTCATGCTCAATCGCTGCTCTACAGTAGTCTACAACAGTTCTCAAGTCCATTCCAAACTGATAGAGTCGGGACGAATAGTACTCTCACTTTCCACGCGATGCGTGGTGTTCTTCACGCGGCCTCGACACTCGCAACAGATGCCAAAATGTCGGCCAGGGTGCGTAGAACAAGTTCTGAAACTTAGATGTCGCTGCCTTCAGCGGTCTAGACACGCTTCATGTTTGTGAGAAGTGCAATTTTAATGTCTAATTGGCAAATTTTCGTTAATCGTTACCCGCCAAAAAACCTACTCACCGCCGATTTCTTTTCACTTCAACTTCTGACGATTATCTAAGGTTTAAAGATAGTGTCAGGATACCCCTCCACCGCCGCCCTTTTGGAGCTGGTTAGGCAATGCGGCACCGAAACCTGGGACGTTATGCTCAATCGCAGCTCTACAGTCGTCTACAACACTGCCCGTGTCCATTCTAAACTGATAGAGTCGGGACGAATAGTACTCTCACATTCCAAGCGATGCGTGGTGTTTTCCACGCGGTCCGGACACTCCAAACAGATCCCAAAATGTCGGCCAGGGTTCGTAGAACAAGTTCTGAAAATTTCAAGTCGCTGCCTCCAGCGGTCTGAACACCGTTCGTGTATGTCTGAAGTGCTATTTTAATGTCCAATATACAAATCTTCGTCAATCTTTTCCTGCCTGCCAGAAACCCAATCACCGCCAATTTCTCTTGACTTTAAACTTCTGAGATTCTCGTAGGTTTAAAGGTTGTGTTGGGGTCCCTGGTGGCTGTCTTAAAGAAGCAACTTCCATTTACAGTCAACTCTCCACCAGTCACACACAATTGTAACATTTAAGTGGACTTGCTCCAGCGAGGAGGCACTGAAGGATTCTGCGCCCATTCCCGACGCTTTTTTCGAACTGGCTTGAAAAGGAAGGATCAAATTCAAACAATTACCTCCTCTCTCCAAAACGCCATATCTCAACCAATTGTAGGCAGATTTCCATGAAATTTTCACTCCTTGTTCATGAATAGTTGTGGCATCACTTTCCACGAAGAGACATGAATTTCGCATTTCGTCACGTCGAATTGGAAAAGAGCGTATGCGCAGGGATTTCTCTGAAAACATCTTGGAAGATTTTAAAGAAAAATGGCCATTTGCAGTTCTTAGTGTGACATTACAAGTTGCATGGAAAAATATTCCTGTTAGTACTTGTTAACCCTCTACAAGCTGCCAGACATCAATATTTTGGATACATTTGAGATAAAATGGACCATTTTCAAATAGACACTGCACTCAGTGGGTATGTGTGAAACAAACATAACTCCTTTTGTGGGTCATTAACTTGTCGGACGACGATATTGATATTAACCCACTCCACCGTTAATGATGGTTTTTACCTAAACAATTTTTTATCAACTGAGTCATTTGAGACGAACGAAATGGTTTTACGCGCCGAAGGCGCGCAGGGACGATTTGAAGGACAAGCCCCCTTCAACCCTCGTTAGCTGTTTGTTGTTGTTGTAGGATGTCAAGGCGTGGTGGTGGAGGAAAAGGAAGGAGGGAGGTGGCTTAACCCCGTCTAGGCTTCTTTCGGCTCTTGTTCTTTGGAGGTGGTTGAGATTGTGATGTGGAAGTCGACGATGTTGAGTTTATTGTTGAGTTTGGTGAATGGATTGCGTCTAATTCCTTTTTGAGATCTGCTTTTGATTGTTCCTTGAACTCGTGGGTTTCGGAGGCGATTCGGTTTCCCATCTCAACTGCCCGCCTTCCCATCTCTATTATTCTCCTTATTTCTTCGGCGGCGACTGCAGACTTAGGTGGCTGTGTTGCTGAGATTGACACACCCTGGCTGTCCGGTAGAGAAGGAAGTGGGGAGTGAGGGGTGGGAGGTGGTGAAAAGGCAACCTCCGGTTCCTCCTCAGTCTCCACCAGACGTTCCTCATCCAACAGTACCGGCTCAGGAGCTGGCAGTTGGTTGGGTGTACTAGTGGCACTAGGAGGGGAACTGGCAGCTGCCTCCAGGACCTCCATACTCTCGCTCACCTCTTTCTTCCTATTCCGGAAGGCCTCCAGGCGCCTGGAATCCCGGCGCTTGGTGGACGGACTCTTCTTCTTCTTGCTCTTCTTCTTTACAGGGCCAGGTCCAGGCTTCTTCGGCTGAGGACCAGTGTGAGAGGGGTTCCTCTCACAAAAGGTGCTACCTCTCCCCGAAGAAGGTGTGGCGGTGTTGTGATCTTCAATGACGAACTCCAAGTTCAGATGGACTCTCTTGCCTGTCTCCCGGACAGTCCAGGTGACAGGGCAAGAGATGCCCAGAGCTGCTATTGTTCTCTTCAGTCGCGCTGGTAGTTCCAGTGTTTCCATAATTATGGTGTTAATTAGGATCGAGCCAAGTCATTTGAGACTACTATACTCACCTTTCTCATAACATCAATGAAGGAACTTCAGTGAGACAGTTAAAAACAATTCATCAGACACTGTGGGGTCATGAAGAATCATGGAATCTCATCGGGAAAAGCCATGATTCTCCAGAATCATAAAGTCTAGTTTTTTTTTGTTTTTTTTTTTTGTTTTTTTTTTCCACACATTTTTGTCCGTACGATTCAGAGGCCATTTTCGAACCGATTTTCACACAATTTGGCACACGCATAGAGTGGCAAAAAATCTAAAAATGTACCGAAGCGGAATTTTCGATTTAACCCTTATTTCGCCAGAATTGGCAAAAAACTGTCAAAATTGGGGTTTATCGGCACTTTCTCGAAACACGTCTTTAGGATTTTTTTTAAATATTCATAATTACTAGACCTGCCTATGACACAACCTTTGATATACACGACATATTAGGCGATGCATATGGTAACCCTCCACAGGCTGCCAAACATCGAAATTTTGATGAAATGGGCCAGTTTCAGACCCCTGCTGCACCCAAACGATACCCGAGAGGTAAACGTAACTTCCTTTATTGGAAGTGGAATTCACCGAGGATCATTTTTGTAAGTAATAAGGGTGTTCAGAAAACCAAGTGTTAACCCGTTTTGGGCTGGTTAAACAGCAATACCCCAAAAAAGCTAAAAACTTCATGTTTTCCGTGGATTTCTTTAAACGAGTCTTGTAGATTTTCAAGAAAAATTGGTCACTCTCAGGTCTTGGTGTGACATTACAAGTTGCATGGATAAAATATTCCGGTCAGCATTAGTTAACCCACTCCGAGCTGCTAAACGTAAAAAATGTGATAAAATGGGCTGTTTTTAGACACCAACAGAACCCAAACGATATACCACAGAGCAAGGAGCCTTCATTTATCGGACGCAAAATGGATTGGAAAATATTTTTGAAAGTGGTAAGGGTATTCAAAATTTGACGTCTTAACCCATTTTGGGCTGGTTAAAGAGAGGTACCCATTAAAATCTTAAAATACCCGTTTTCTGTGGATTTCTCTAAGAACATCTTGTAGGTTTTCAAGAAAAATCGGCTATTTGCAGGTCTTGGTGTGACATTACAAGTCGCATGAACAAAATATTCCGGTCAGCATTAGTTAACCCTCCCCGGGCTGCTGAAGGTCAAAATTGCAATAAAATGGGCTGTTTTTGCAACACCAACAGCACCCAAAGGGTACACCACAAAGAAACGTGCCTTCTTTTATCGCGCGTACAATTTATACAGAAACATTTTTGTAAGTAGTAAGGGTATTCAAAAGTCGACGTCTTAACCCATTTTGGCCAAGCTAAAGAGAGAGACCCCTTAAAATCTTAAAATTCCCATTTTCTGTGGATTTAGCTCAAAACATCCTGTAGGTTTTCAAGAAAAATTGACTACTCGCAGGTCTTAGTGTGACATTACAAGTTGCATGGACAAAATATTCCGGTGAGCGTTTATTAACCCTCTGCAGGCTATCAAACATCGTAATTTTGTTGAAATGGGCTGTTTTCGGACACCCACAGCTCCCGACGTGTACCTGAGAAATAAACTTAATCTCCTTTGGCAGAAGTGGAATTCACCGAGGACCATTTTTGTAAGTAATAAGGGTATTCAAAAAACCAAGCGTTAACCCCTTTAGTTGTTGTTAATAGTGATACCAATAAAAGGCTTAAAGATTTATGTTTTCCCTGGATTTCTTTACAAACATCTGGTAGGGTTTTCAACAAAAAATGGCCATTGATAGGTCTTGGTGTCATTTTACCACTTGAATGGATAAATTATTCTGGTAAGCATTGGTTAACCCTTTATGAACTTCTAAAAGTAAAAATTCTGAAAAAATAGTCTATTTTTGGACACCAACAACATCAAATGAGAAGGCAACAGAGAAAAATAACTTCTTTTACCGGACGCAAAGCTGACAGGAAAACATTTTTGTAAGTAGTAAGTGTATTCAAAAATCAAGATCTTAACACATTTTCGGCTAGTTAAGGAGATATACCCCTAAAATCTTAAAATTCCAGTTTTCTGTAGATTTCTCAAAAAAATTTTCAAAAAAAGTTTGCATTCGCAGGTCTTGGAGTGACATTACAAGTTGCATGGACAAAATATTTCGGTAAGCATTTGCTAACCCTCCAGAGGCTGCCAAGCATAGACATTTTCAGAAAATGGGCTGTCAATTCCATGGTGTCCAACGCCATCGGTCGATTTATCCCAACAAAATTACCGATCTTACCACCCCCCCCCCCCCCTTCCCCCTCTCTTTTCTCCAACCAAACACACATTGAAAGGTACGTCTCACTTCATATTCCACACTACAGTGCATGATAATATTTGCACAACGGCCAATCATGACCGTGACAGTTCTACGGATGGAGGAAGCGGGAGTACCCGGAGAGAACCACCAGTCAACGACGAGCAGCTGCCAGCTCCCCAACATCGTAACTCCGCACTGCAGCGCAGGCAGGGTTATATCGGTTGAAGACATGCGTACCATCGACGTGCAGTACGCCTTAGTACACGGTGGCATCGTGCTCCCATTTGGATAATTGGCGTTAAGTAGCCGGTTGCCGACATGGGGGCACGATGACGCCGTGTACTAAGGCATACTGAACGTCGATGGTACATATATCTTCAACCTCTGTAACTCTGCTTGAGCGGAGCTTGAACAGAGTTAGAATGTTGAGGAGCTGACATTTGCTCGTCGATGCTTGGTGGTTCTCTACAGGTACTACGGCTTCCTCCACCTATAAAACTGTCACGGTCACGATTAGCCATTGTGCATAAGTATGTGACCTTAAACACCAATAAATAAATAAATAAATAAATAAATAAATAAATAAATAAATAAATAAATAAATAAATAAATAAATAAATAAATAAGGGTATTCAAAAAACCAAGCCTTAACCCTGTTTATAGGATTAAAGACAGACAGCCCATGTCGTGTACGCTGCCTACATTACTTGTAAAATCGACACCCCCACTAAATCTACTTCGAGGTGCGGTGTCGGACCCGACCACCTGACGGTTCTGACCTCATTAGATAACACTCCTTCGTTGTATTTAGTAGCATGGATTTCCCCAAGAAGCTAAGACAAAAATACGTCTGCGGAAAATAATGGCAAATATTTTATTTAATCTGTATTTTGTCCGTATAGAAAATGTCTCGCCCACATATACCTAAACATGATTCAATGATACAATTGGACATATTTCTCTCGTAAAACCTGAAAAAAGACTTGATTTATTGCATTTTAGGATTGCGCGTGTATATTCGTAGAAGATTCTCTGTATGTTATTAATATACGGCGTCAGTCTTTGATCTCGTTTGGGATGATCAGTGATTAGCACCTTTTCGACAAGAGCCATCGAAATTGAAAATAAAAAAAATAATCAAATTTCACTAAAACCTTTTGCAGAATCGTGTTTTTCAGAAAACTCTTTCGCGATTGCGTGTGTCGTTTTCAAAATTCTGATCAGTAATCACGAAATTATAAATATGTTGTTGTCAATAACAAAATTGAAAGCATGTCCGTCAAACTTGCATGACGTCAGCACTCGACTCGGGTGAAATACTGCGGAGAGTAAGAAACGCTGATATCGCAGTAGGCTTAAACTGTCCATGGAATGGTCTTAAAATCATGTTTATATTTGCAGCTTTACTACAAATAGGTTTCCCGTTGTTTCTTGTTGAAATGTTGTTTCCGTCAAGGCCAAGTACCATAGAAAATTTGGAACCTGTGCAATGGGATTGGACACCTGCCCCATGAACAACTGCCTGCTATTAAAATTAATTAGCGGGGGATCTGCCCTCCTCCCCCCCCCCCCCCCCACCCGCTGTTTATTTTACCTAGGACACCTGTCCCCTGCTGTTTCTTTTACCTAGGACACGTGCCCCCCCTGCTGTTTTTTCACCAAGTACACCTGCCCCTCCCCATTGACCTTTCTATTTTTAGAAGCACCCGGGCCGACGGGGAGAGGGCGTGGTTGTGAGCATGGCTAGATTTCGCTGTAAATTGGGGTTGAAGGAAGGTACCCTCAAATCTGGGTCGAAAGTGGCGAAAATGACAAAAGGCTACTTCAACGTATGGTAACGCTATAAACTACAGGCGATCTGGGCGATGTACAGACGAAAGATCATACCTTGCAGCCGGTTAGGCAATTTGGCACAAAAAAACTCCGGCTTTATGCTTAATCGCTGCTCTACAGTAGTCTACAACAGTTCTCAAGTCCATTCCAAACTGATAGAGTCGCGACGAATAGTACTCTCACTTTCCACGCGATGCATGGTGTTCTCCACGCGGTCTCGACACTTGCAACAGATACCAAAATGTCGGCCAGGGTGCGTAGAACAAGTTCTGAAAATCAGAAGTTGCTGCCTTCAGCGGTCTGGACACGGTTCGTGTTTGTGTGAAGTGCAATTTGCAAATTTTCGTTAATCGTTTCCCGCCAAAAAACATACTCACCGCCGATTTCTTTTCACTTCAATTTCTGCTGATTATTTAAGGTTAAAAGATAGTGTCAGGATACCCCCCCCCCCACCGGTGTAGCCACCCGAACCCCACCGCCCCCCCCCCCCCCTGCTCTTCCCCACCTTGGCGGCGTTCTGGGTCGAAAGTCTCGAAAATGGCAAGAGGCTACATTAACGTATGGCAACGGTATAAACTACAAGTAGTAAGGACGATATTGAGACAAACAATCATACCTTGGAGTCGGTAAGGCAATGAGGCACCGAAACCTGGGACATTATGCTCAATCGCAGCTCTACAGTCGCCTACAACACTGCCCATGTCAATTCTAAACTGACAGAGTCGGGACGAATAGTACTCTCACATTCCAAGCGATGCGTGGTGTTTTCCAGGCGGTCCGGACGCTCTAAACAGATCCCAAAATGTCGGCCAGGGTTCGTCGAACAAGTTCTGAAAATTTCAAGTCGCTGCCTCCAGCGGTCTGGACACGATTCGTGTATGCCAGAAGTGCTATTTTAATGTCCAATACCAGAAACCCAATCACCGCCAATTTCTTTTCACTTTAAACCTTGACGATTCTCTTTGGTTTAAAGGTTGTGTTGGGATCCCTGGGTGGCGGTCTTAAAGAAGCAACTTCCATTTACAGCCAACTCTCCACCAGTCACACACAATTGTAACATTTAAGTGGACTTACTCCAGAGAAGGGGGGGGGGGGGGGCAGTAAAGGAGTCTGCGCCCATTCACGACGTCTTTTTTCGAACTGGCTTGAAAAGGAAGGACCAAATGCAAACAGTTACCTCTTCTTTTCAAAACGCTTTTTCCCAGCCAATTCTAGGCAGATTTCCATGAAATTTTCACTCGTTGTTCATGGATAGTTACGGCATCACTTTCCATGAAGAGCGATACGAATTTCGCATTTCGTCACGTCGAATTCGAAAAGAGCGTATGCGCATGGCTTTCTCTGAAAACATCTTGTAGATTTTAAGTAAAAATGGCCATTCGCACTTTTGGGTTTGGAATTGCAAGTTGCTTGAATAAATATTCCTGTTAGCACATGTTAACCCTCTACAAACTGCCAGACATCAATATTTTGGATACATTTGAGATAAAATGGACCATTTTCAAATAGACAGAGCACTCAGTGCGTATGTGTCAAACAAACATAACTTCTTTTGTCGGTCATTAACTTGTGGGACGACGATATTAATATTAACCCACTCCACCGTTAATGATGGTTTTACCTAAACAATTTTTTTATCAAACTGAGTCATTTGAGACTACTATAATCAACTTTCTCATAACATCAATGAAGGAACTTCAGTGAGACAGTTAAGAACAATTCATCAGACACTGTGGGGGCATGAAAAATCAAGGAATCTCATCGGGAAAAGCCATGATTCTCCAGAATCATAAAGTCTAGTTTTTTGGGGGGGTTTTTTGGGGGTTTTTTTTTCCACACATTTTGTCCGCACGATTCCGAAGCCATTTTCGGACCGATTTTCACAAAATTTTGCACACGCATAGAGGGGCACAAAATCTAAAAATGTACCGAAGCGGAATTTTCGATTTAACCCTTATTTCGTCACAATTGGCAAAAAACTGTCAAAATTGGGGTTTATCGGCACTTTCTCGAAACACGTCTTGTAGATTTTTTTTAAACTTTCATCATTGATAGACCTGTCTGTGCCACGACCTTTGATACACATGACATATCAGGCGATGCATATGGTAACCCTCCACAGGCTGCCAAACATCGAAATTTTGATGAAATGGGCCGGTTTCAGGCCCCCAGAGCACCCAAACGATACACGAGAGATAAACATAACTTCCTTTATTTGAAGTGGAATTCACCGGAGATCATTTTTGTAATAATAATGGTGTTCAAAAAACCAAGCATTAACCCGTTTTGGGCTGGTTAAACAGCAATACCCCCAAAAAACTAAAAAATTCAGGTTTTCCGTGGATTTCTCTAAACGAGTCTTGTAGATTTTCATGAAAAAATTGTCACTCCCAGGCCTTGATGTGACAATAGAAGTTGCATGGACAAAATACTTCGGTGAGCATTTGTTAACCCTCCACGGGCTGCTAAAAGTCAAAATTGTGATAAAATGGGCTGTTTTTGGACGCCAACGGCACCCAACGGGTACGCCACAAAGAAAAGTGATTTCTTTTATCGAGCGCACAATCTATAGGGAAACATTTTTGTAAGTAGTAAGGGTATTCAAAAAACGAAGTCTTAACCCATTTTGGGCAGGCTAAAGAGAGAGACCCCTTAAAATCTAAAAATTCCCATTTTCTGTGGATTTCTCTAAATACATTCCATAGGTTTTCAAGAAAAATTGACTACTTGCAGGTCTTTGTGTGACATTACAAGTGGCATGGACAAAATATTCCGCTGAGCGTTTATTAACCCTCTACAGAATGCCAAGCATCATAATTTTGTTGAAATGGGCTGTTTTCGGACGCACACAGCACGCAATGTATGTCCGAGAGTTACACATAATCTCCTTTGTTGGAAGTGGAATTCACTGAGGACCATTTTTGTAAGTAATAAGGGTATTCAAAAACCCAAGCGTTAACTCCTTTTGGGGTGGTTATTAGCGAGACCATCAAAAGCTAAAAAAAAATCATGTTTTCCGTGGATTTCGTTACAAACATCTTGTAAGTTTTCAACAGAAAATGGCCATTGATAGGTCTTGGAGTCACATTACCGGTTGCATGGATAAAATATTCCAGTAAGCACTTGTTAACCCTCCATCGGCTGCTAAATGTCAACATTTTGAAAAAATAGTCTGTTTTTGGACACCAACAAAAACAAATGGGAATGCCACAGAGATACATAACTTCTTTTACCGGATGCAAAACTGACAGAGAAAAATTTAGTAAGTAGTAAGGGTATTCAAAAAATCGAGGTCTTAACCCATTTTCGCCTGGTTAAGATGTACCCCTTAAAAGCTTAAAATTCCAGTTTTCTGTGGATTTCTCCAAAAAATCTAGTAAGTATTCAAGAAAAATTGACCATTTGCAGGTCTTGGAGTGACATTACAAGTTACATAGACAAAATATTCCGGTAAGCGTTAGTTAACTCTCCAGAGGCTGCAAAGCATAGAAATTTTGAGAAAATGGACTGTCCTTGGGCATCCATTGCACGCAATGTGTACCTGCGAGATAAACATAACCTCCTTCTTTGGAAGTGGAATTCATCAGACCAAGCATTAACCCATTTAGGGCTGGTCTTAACCCGTTTTGGGCTGGTTAAACAGCGGTACCCATCAAAGACTTAAAATTTCATGCTTTCCCTGGATTTCTTAAAAAACATCTTGTAGATTTCAAGAAAAATGGCCTTTCACGGGTCTTCATGTGACATTACAAGTTACATGGACAAAATATTCCGTTGATCATTCGTTAACTCTCCACGAGCTGCTAAACATCAAAATGTTGATAAAATGGATTGTTTTCAGACACCAAGAGCACCCAATGGATATGTAACAGAGAAATATAACTTCTTTTACTGCGCGTAGAATTCACAGAGGATCAGTTTTGTAAGTAGTAAGGGTATTTAAAAGAATGAAACTTAACCTATTTTAGACTGGATGAGGAGAGATACCCCTTAAAAGCTTAAAATTTACATTTTCTGTGGATTTCGCTAACTGCTTGTTGGCGATTTTCAAGAACAATTGGACATTGGCAGGTCTTACAAATTGCATAGATAGAATATTCCGCTAGTCGTTTGTTAATCCCGCTACAGGCTGCTAAACGTCAATATTTTGATAAAATCGGCTGTTTTCGGGCAGCAAATGGGTATGTAATAGGTAAACATAACCTCTTTTATCAGATTCAGAATTCATGAGGGATAATGTATGATAGTATTAAGGGTATTCAAGGGAGCGTGGTGGCTCAGTGGTAGACTGTTGTACTTCTATGCTAGAGGTCCAGAGTCCGATCCCCGTCCGGGACGACTCACGTTGTGTCCTTGGGCAAGGCACTTTAGCCCGGTTGCCGACATGGGGGCACGATGACGCCGTGTACTAAGGCATACTGCACGTCGATGGTACATATGTCTTCACCCTCTGTAACCCTGCTTGAGCGGAGCTTGAACAGAGTTAGAATGTTGAGGAGCTGACAGTTGCTCATCGGTGCTTGGTGGTTCTCTCCGTGTACTCCGGCTTCCTCCACCTATAAAACTGTCACGGCCACGATTAGCCATTGTGCATAAGTATGTGACCTTAAACACCAATAAACAAATAAATAAATAAATAAATAAATAAATAAATAAATAAATAAATAAATAAATAAATAAATAAATAAATAAATAAATAAGGGTATTCAAAAACCAAGCCTTAACCCTGTTTATAGGATTAAAGACAGACAGCCCATGCCGTGTACGCTGCCTACATTACTTGTAAAATCGACACCCCCCACTAAATCTTTTGCGAGGCGCGGTTTCGGACCCGACCACCTGACGGTTCTGACCACATCAAATAATACACCTTCGTTGTATTTAGCAGCATGGATTTCCCCAAGAAGCAAAGACAAAAATACGTCTGCGGAAAATAATGGCAAATATTTTATTTAGCCTGTATTTTGTCCGTATAGAAAATTTCTCACCCATATATACCTAAAAATGATTCAATGATACAATTGGACATATTTCTCTCATAAAACGTGAAAAAACACTTGATTTATTGCATTTTAGGATTGCGCATGTATATTCTTAGAAGAATCTCTGTCTGTTATTAAACTACGGCGTGTCTTTGATCTCGTTTGGGACGATCAGTGATTAGCACCTTTTCGACAAGAGCCATCGAAATTGAAAATAAAAAAAATAATCAAATTTCACTAAAACCTTTTACAGAATCGTGTTTTTCAGAAAACGCTTTCGCGATTGCGTGTGTCGTTTTCAAAATTCGGATCAGTAAGCACGAAATTATAAATATGTTGTTGTCAATAACAGAATTGAAAGCATGTCGGTCAAACTTGCATGACGTCAGAACTCGACTCGGGTTAAATACTGCGGTGTAGTGATAGGACGAGAGTAAGAAACGCTGATATCGCAGTAGGCTTTAAAATGTCCATGGAATGGTCCTAAAATCAAGTTTATATTTGCAGCTTTATTGCAAATAGGTTTCCCGTTGTTTCTTGTTGAAATGTTATTTCCGTCAAGGCCAAGTACCATAGAAAATTTGAATACTGGGCAGTGGGATAGAACACCTGCCCCATGAACAACTGCCTCCTATTAAAATTAATTAGCAGGGACATCACCCCCCCCCCCCCCCCCCCCATATGCTGTTTATTTAACCTAGGACACCAGCCCCCCCCCCCTGCTGTTTTTTTTACCTAGGACACATGCCCCCCCCCCCCCCCCCCCCCCACTGTTAGATTAGATTAAACATATTTTATTTGCCATTTGACAATGCAAATCAGGATTGGAGGACAAGTGCTTACCACTTAGAAGCCCCTCCGTTCCTGTAAAGTGACTAATAATTTACAATATGGCAGAACGTATTCCATAACTAACAGAATCTAGCAAAATCTAAATATTATAAACATTATAGACAAACACAAATTAAACTGAGAGAAAGAGAGAGAGAGAGAGAGAGAGAGAGAGAGAAAATAAATAGAATATAAAGAAAAAAAGAAAACATGAAATACAACATTAGATCCAGTGATGATGCCCGCCACCCACCCATTTGCATTCTGTAGTATCTTGGCCGTAATGGGAGTCTAAATTAACATCTTGATTACAGCCACTGAGCAAAGGTTTTCACTTCTGGGGATGTTCACACAACTGTTTGTTCACCAAGTACACCTGCCCTGCCCCCGTTTGTTTGCTAACGGGCCCCTCCCCATTGACCTTTCTATTTTTAGAAGCACCCAGGCCGACGGGGAGAGGGCGTTGTTGGGAGCATGGCTAGATTTTGCTATAAAATGGGGTTGAAGGAAGGTACCCTCAAATCTGGGTCGAAAGTGGCGAAAATGACAAAAGGCTACGTCAGCGTATGGTGACGGTATAAACTACAGGCGATCTGGGCGATGTACAGACGAAAAATAATACCTTGGAGCCGGTTAGGCAATTTGGCACAAAAAACTCCGACTTTATGCTCAATCGCTGCTCTACAGTAGTCTACAACAGTCCCCAAGTCCATTCCAAACTGATAGAGTCGGGACGAATAGTACTCTCACTTTCCACGCGATGCGTGGTGTTCTTCACGCGGCCTCGACACTCGCAACAGATACCAAACTGTCAGCCAGGGTGCGTAGAACAAGTTATGAAAATTAGAAGTCGCTGCCTTCAGCGGTCTAGACACGGTTCATGTTTGTGAGAAGTGCAATTTTAATGTCTAATTGGCAAATTTTCAATAATCGTTTCCCGCCAAAAAACCTACTCACCGCCGATTTCTTTTCACTTCAACATCTGACGATTATCTAAGTTTTAAAGATAGTGTCAGGATACCCCTCCCCCGCCGCTCTTTTGGAGCTGGTTAGGCAATGTGGCACCGGAACCTGGGACGTTATGCTCAATCGCAGCTCTACAGTCGTCTACAACACTGCCCGTGTCCATTCTAAACTGATAGAGTCGGGACGAATAGTACTCTCACATTCCAAGCGATGCGTGGTGTTTTCCACGCGGTCCGGACACTCCAAACAAATCCCAAAATGTCGGCCAGGGTTCGTAGAACAAGTTCTGAAAATTTCAAGTCGCTGCCTCCAGCGGTCTGAACACCGTTCGTGTATGTCAGAAGTGCTATTTTAATGTCCAATATGCAAATCTTCGTCAATCTTTTCCTGCCTGCCAGAAACCCAATCACCGCCAATTTCTCTTGACTTTAAACTTCTGAGATTCTCGTAGGTTTAAAGGTTGTGTTGGGATCCCTGGTGGCTGTCTTAAAGAAGCAACTTCCATTTAGAGTCAACTCTCCACCAGTCACACACAATTGTAACATTTAAGTGGACTTACTCCAACGAGGAGGCACTGAAGGATTCTGCGCCCATTTCCGACGTCTTTTTTCGAACTGGCTTGAAAAGGGAGGACCAAATTCAAACAATTACCTCCTCTCTCCAAAACACCATATCTCAGCCAATTCTAGGCAGATTTTCATGAAATTTCCACTCCTTGTTCAGGAATAGTTGTGGCATCACTTTCCATGAAGAGCGACATGAATTTCGCATTTCGTCACGTCGAATTGGAAAAGAGCGTATGCGCAGGGATTTCTCTGAAAACATCTTGGAAGTTTTCAAAGAAAAATGGCCATTTGCAGTTCTTAGTGTGACATTACAAGTTGCATGGAAAAATATTCCTGTTAGCACTTGTTAATCCTCCACAAGCTGCCAGACATCAATATTTTGGATACATTTGAGATAAAATGGACCATTTTCAAATAGACACAGCACTCAGTGGGTATGTGTGAAACAAACATAACTCCTTTTGTGGGTCATTAACTTCTCGGACGACGATATTGATATTAACCCACTCCACCGTTAATGATGGTTTTTACCTTAACAATTTTCTTATCAAACTGAGTCATTTGAGAGTACTATACTCACCTTTCTCATAACATCAATGAAGGAACTTCAGTGAGACAGTTAAAAACAATTCATCAGACACTGTGGGGTCATGAAGAATTATGGAATCTCATCGGGAAAAGCCATGATTCTCCAGAATCATAAAGTCTAGTTGTATCTAATGTTGTTTTCGAACATTCATCTAAACAACTTGGTGCAAATATGTTTAATGACAATGACAGTTTACGAATATTCACATTTCCAGCCCAAGAAAAAAGATAATGATATCGGAAACGTATACTTCTCAAGCATATATACTTCTGCTCTCTTTGAGAAATGGTCTGGGGCCCATGCCAATGGGAAAATTTACTTCATGGGGGCACCACTTGGGAATTTGTTTTGGAGGGGAAGGAATATACAAAGACCAAGAAATATCAACATTTAAGGCTGATACCTAACCGACTGCATGTATACTACAAGTAAGTTTTATAACAAATAGTCACATGGAATCATGTTTACCTCAGTCTCTGTAGTCTTATTAAACTGTATTTATACTATTAACCCTTTACCTAACATGAAAAGCAGACGACACTTGCCAAAAAAATTCTTGAATAACTAATTTTTTTCATTTTTTATCTCAAAAACATAGGTTATGACCCCTCACTGGAACGAGCTCAGCGAGCTCGTTCCAATAGGGATCATAACCTATGTTTTTGAGACAAAAAATGAAAAAATAATGAAAATTAATTGGCGATTTTTGTGATAGCGCTGACCGGTTTTGGCCGTTACGTTGGGTAAAGGGTTAAAGGAGAACTTGTCACTTGCATTTATATTCAGACACTTTCTAAGCTTCGTTAGAAAGGGAATTTAAATTTAATGCACAATTGGTGTCCTGAACTGGGTGGTCATAAGGCCTCAGAAAACCAATGGTTTTCTGAGGCCTTATGACTACCCAGTTCAAGGTACCAATTGTGCGTTAAATTTTTGTTCGAGTGGGGACTGAGATTGGGAAATTCGGGTTGGGATTGGGGAAAAATAATGCCTAAATACAATCAGAAAGGGTTCCATATTCGGATCCTATAGACATCCCAAAGAATATATTTATATATATTTATTGGAGTTTAAGGTCACTTTAAGCTTCTATGCTATATAACGACCGCATCATGGGCATGGAGTCTAGAACAGCCAATCGTGTATACCTCTTCTGTCCCCTATAGAGAGCTTCAACCCCAGGCGTTGGTTGTCGGGTGTACAATTTTACCCGTGAAACAAAACTTGTTTGCGAGCACTGTTCCACTTCCCGGGATCCGCAAGGGGAAAATACTCATGCAACGGAGGACAAATATCATTCATTTTTTTTTTTGGTTATGCTTCAGTTGTTTGGAAATGATGTATTTTGGTGTAAGTTTGAGTCAAAAAAAGTAATGAACGAAAAGGTATTCCTTGTCGTTTGAAGTAACGTACGGTATTGTAAATGGAAGCAAGACAATCTGCAAAATGGACACAAAAGAGTAAAACCCTTTTTACATAATCAAGTTGCCAGAACTTTAATGCATATAATAAAACTGTTTTCCTGTTTTTAAAGAAGAATCGAGTCACTGTTTTTAACATTTATTTATTTATTTTATTGGTGCTGAAAGTCACATATTTCTGCACAATGGCTAATCGTGGCCGCAAGATGGATATGAAGTCAAGTCCAGCCAATCATTTATACCCATGCTGCCCATTTTAGTTGACTTCCATACCAGGCATTGGCTACCGGGTCCTATTTTACCAGTAAAACCAAGTTTGTTTACCACAGTACAAAGGTCCATGTTACCAATAGACAGAAAATGAGAAGCAGCTCAAAAGACATTGGGCTTTCAGAAAAACGGGGTGTAGAAAATTCCTCCCCGGGAGGGGGGAGGGGCAGATACCCTGGTAGCCCGTGGCAGAATAAGGACTAAGTCAAATAGCTTAGATTATAGAGTCAAGGGCAGTCCTATTCCCAAAGTATTGCCCTTGGCTCTTCAAGTTTGGCTATATAACTTCGTCGCAATAGTTATCTGCAAAATTCACTATAGGAATTTCCATAGGACTGCCCTTGGGTCTATAACTTTGGCTTCATTCTGTTAGAACGAATTACAGGAAGACTCTTCAAATGTAATTCTTCCATCATCCATTTTTCAGTATAGGAGATGATGCGGATGTCAGGCATTTATTGATTTGAAATGTGTCTGCAGGGCATTTAGGCTTTACATGAAACATTAAAACTTTTTTCTATATTCAGGAAACGGGTTTACAAAAACAGGAGCACTGTGAACTGTCTAATATATTTAACAAGCACTTCACGTTTGCTCCACCTCCAGTCGGAACAAACATAACAGATCGCTGTTACATTTCTTCTTCAAACTATGGCGATCAATAAGGTGCTTTAATCTGTGGGGGATATTTGTCTAAATTAATACCCTTTCTCACCACACTTCCAAAATTGATTTGCCCACTTAAACTCAAAGGTATTATGTGAGGCAGCACAAATATTGAACACTGTCTGGGGAGAGTTGGAAGACAGCACATCACTGCGGACATTGTTTCAGTAACTGTTGATTTAACCCTTTACCCAACGTAACGGCCAAAACCGACCAGCGCTATTCACAAAAATCACCAATTAATTTTTCCAAGTGTCGTTTGCTTTTCATGTTAGGTAAAGGGTTAACACTTTACCTAACGAATCGTACACGTCCGCCTGTGCAGTACACAAATTCAGCAGTTGAAAGAAATTATTTATTTTTTTTAAAAATCAACAAAACAATATCACGTGACCCATCATTGGAACGAGCTCGTTCCTGTAAGGGGGCACGTGATATAGTTTTGTTGAATTTTGTTTTTAAATTTTAAAAATAACCCAATAATTACCCTTTGAGCACGAGGGGCCGCTTTTCCTGCCCAGGAACATAATACGTCATAATAACATTACGTAGGTTGGTTGCTTAGTGAATGTGTAGACTAGGCCAACCAATATTTTCAACGTGCAGCCCAGAGGCTGCACGTTTAAAATATTAATTGGTGTACCTCAGATAATGAATATGGGCTCTTCCAATTGCTGCTATTGATCCGACATGAAAGATACCACCAGGGTTCAAAGGGTTAAAATAATAAATTTTGATATACTGTGCGCTGAGTAAAGGCTAAAGCCATTCCGCTCTGAATTTCAGAGTGGAATTGTTGAACTTAACATTATAGTAGCTTTCAGGTTCGATTCGATTTCGAATCTTAAGTTGCAATTCGATTCGATTTGAAATCGGCTGTCCGATTCATAGTGTCCTTTTCGAAGCTTTTCACGGGAATACAGCTTGGTATCATTCATCTACGCCGTCTCAAAAACATACAGTTAAGATGGAAATTGTACATAAATAATTCTGAAAATAAAAACTGCGTGTAATTTCCACTATATTAACTTAAAAGATCTGCACCGATGCCGCCGCCCATCCTAATCTCAGTATCATTCGGCACTACCACCGTTGAAAGCAAATTTAAAGTTTCCAGACAATGCCAATTGTGAGGTGCAGCAAGCATCTAGCAGTAGGTATAAAAGGCCGATTCCAAATCACTTGTACATGTACGTGTACAAGATACGCACACGATGCGTTCACCAACGTGGAATTCGGTGTTAAATCACACGCTTGTTCACAAAAACTGTACATGATTTAGAATCGGCCCATGTACAGTCAGTGACTCCTAGATCGCGCTTTTAGCATCAAACACTCGTGGTGAACGCATCGTGTGCGTGTGTTGTACATCTTCAGTTGTATCGTGTACGTGATTTTTGGTCTACGTTCGCATCGCAGATCAGACCCACCAATCCATCGTCGGCGAACGCGAGCGAAAGCATAAGATTCTGGGTCATCATCAAAAAACAGCTTTTGCAGTTCTAAATCAGTGATTTAGAATCGGCAATTGAGTTGGTACAGATGATTTAGAATCGGCAATTGTTTTGAGGCGGTGGGTTTTTGATTGATATAAATATAGGGGAGAAAAAAAATATAAATAAATAGTTATTTAGAAAAATAAATATATCAAATCGAATAGATAATAAAAAAAAAATACGTAAATCATGAGCGATTCTCAGATGATTAGAGCGAGGTTTCTTTTAAACATGCTGATGAAAGCATACGCAATCTGCGTGAATGAACAACTACGTCCCATCTTGTTAGAACGATGCGTCGGATGTCGGGATTATCTAGACTTCGATCACGAGAATCATTCGTGTCTGACGATGGAAAGGGAAGATATGATCGTCATGTATTTCGAACCGGCGTTCGAACGCGTTAAATTCGACGATGTGATCACGTTTTGGAAGAGATTAGTCTACTGTAAGAATCGAGACAGGCCCACAGATTCGGAAGAACTGAAATTGGCGCGTAGAAGTTTGACTTTAGAAGACAAGGGATGCATCAAGAAATTATTGCTGAACGAAGCATACGTCTAAGTTTTGTTTTTCGTTGATATAAAAAATAAGGGAGAGTAGAAAATAAAAAAAAAATAAATACACACATAAATTTTTTTATCTAATATTAGAAAGAAAAAACACAAAAAAAAAAATGAGAACCAGAAATAAATTGTATCCGACGTTAGTGGACGACGAGGACGAGAAGTCGAACGGCGTTTTGCCGACGGCGCCATCGCTAGAAGAAAGAGAAAGAGGAGAGAGGTATCGCATCGATCAAATCAGTAGAATCCAATCGTATCTGACTCGAGAGAGAGATTCTCGTCGTTCCCTCAAGAAGAAGTATTCGCGTTTCGTGAAATTCGTCAACGGGATCGACACGACACTCATCACGATTTCCCTGGGTTTACACGTGGCCGGCATCGGATTGTTGTTGACCGCGGTCGGCATTCTGATCGTGCTGACTGTGGAAGGAGTGGCTCTCGCCGCCGGATTGTTCAGCATGCTCGGAAACTTTTTGAGTAGGAAATTATATCTGAAGGCGAGGAAACACGATAAGATTTGCGTCTTGGCCGACTCCAAGATCGATACGATATCCGAAATGATCTCTATGCCGTTGAAAGACGGTAGGATATCGGACGGAGAATACTTCGCGATATTGAGCGAGAAAACGAAATACGATGCCATGAAAGAAGCCATGAGAATCAAGACTCGTCAGATCATCAAGGAAGAGTTGAAGGATTCTCTCGTGGAAAAGGGTAGGAAAGAGGCCAGGGAGGAATTCAGTAAGATGATAGAACTCAAGGGTAGCGATTGAAAAAAAAATAAATATATATATATATATAATAAGAACAGAATTTTAAAAAAAAAAAAATTAAATTCATATATAAAATAAAAAAAACGAAATTAATTTAAATTAACTCTTAAAAAATGTATTGCGTAAAGTGTAAGAGAGTTACCGAGACGAGTAATTCTAGAGAAGTGCGAACTAAAAATGACAGATGGATGCTTCGCGGAATTTGCGACGTGTGTGGTTCTATCAAGACTAGATTCGTCAAACAAAAGAATGCGAGCAAAGTCAAAGGCATCGTGAATAAAATGATCAACAATTTACCTTTTGAAATGCATCTGCCCGGTCACAGTTTCATGGGATCAGGAACGAAATTGAACAAGAGACTCAACGCCGATCTGACACCCAAATCTTGGAGCAAACCCGTGAATAGGGTGGACGCAGCCGCGTACGATCACGATCTGTGCTACGCCGGACATCCCGATACCAAGACTCGCAACGACGTCTGCGACAAAAACATGTTGACAAGATTGAAAGGCATATCGGATCCGACCAGGGGAGAGAAGATGGAACGTTCGCTGGTCGGCAATCTGATCGGTGCGAAACGTCGATTCAGATGGGGTGTTCAAAAAAAAAAGCGCATCTGAAAAAGAGAAGAAGAAGAAACGATTATTGACGAGCGAATTGGCCAAGGAGTTACACAAACCCATAGTGCGTAAATTTCGAAAGAGAAGGGTGTTCGTGAAGGGTCTGGACGACATTTGGTCTGCCGACTTGGTCGACATGAGATCGTTTTCGAGGTGGAACGAGGGCGTCAAATATCTGTTGACGGTCATCGACGTGTTTTCCAAATACGGTTGGATCAGAGCTTTGAAGAATAAATCGGGACTTTGCGTCGCCGAGGCTCTGAAGAGCGTGTTCGACTCGTCCTCTCAAAAACCGAGTAAATTGTGGGTGGACAAGGGAAAGGAGTTCTACAACAAGCACGTTCGTCGATTAGTCGACCTCTACTCGATCGAAAATGAAGAGAAAGCCAGTGTGGTGGAACGTTGGAATCGAACGATGAAGGAGAAGATGCATAGATACTTCACGGCGAATTCGACCAAGAAATACATATACGCTCTGAACGGTCTGGTGAAAGATTACAACGACACGCAACACAGATCGATCAAGATGACTCCCGCGGAAGCTAGCGATCCTCAAAACGAAAAACGGGTCTACCCGAATCTATATCCCGAGAGATCTAAGATCGGGAAGAAGAAGTCTAGAACGCCGAAATTTGCGATCGGCGATCGAGTGAGAATCTACGCTTATAAGAAGCACTTCGAAAAGGGTTATACTCCTCGATGGACCTCGGAAATCTTGGTGATCATCAAAATATTTCACACCGATCCTGTGACTTACGAAATCGAAGCTTTGGATGGAGAAGAGATCATCAGAAAGTTTTACGAACAACAATTACAGAAGACGAAGTTTTGATGAAGAACGCAAAAAAAATTTTTGTTTATTTACTTTCTTTGACATTTTCTTGTTTACACACACATATATATAAGAGAGAAAAAAAATAAATAATAATAAAAAATAATTAAAAACTATTTTTTTTAGATAAAGAAAAGCAAGTGAATTAATAAACAAAAAAAAACTAAAAATCCTTTAAAGTGACAAATATACTAGATATAGCACAAAGCATAGTGAAAGATGTAAGTATTCAAGAATATGAGGTTCACGAATACGAACTGGTAACTGGAATGAGTTTGAACAATGCGGGAGAGATAAGAATCAACGTCAAAACTCAAGATCTATTCGTACATCCTAGCGAGAGTTACATAGTGGTGCAGGGACGTCTCACCAAGGAAGATGGGAGCGACTATGCCGACGACGACACAGTCACTCTAGCCAATAATGGCATCATGCATCTATTCAGTAACATAAAATACATGCTATCCGGACAAGAGATAGAATCTGTTTTTCATCCCGGTCAGGCCACCACGATGTTCGGACTCTTGACGTATCCTGATGATTGTTCGAAATCCAGAGGACTTAATCAGTTGTGGGTGAAAGACACCGTCGGCCCTGCTAGCGCTGGCGCCGCCACGATATTCGACTACGTCGTCAAGATGTCCAGACCTAAAGGAACGTTTTCATTCAGGATACCTTTGAAACACATCTTCGGATTCTCGGACGATTACAACAAGATCATGTACGGATTCAAACACAATCTGACGTTGATTCGAAAAGGAAACGATGACACAATAGTGAAACTCGCCGCGACCGATGCGGGTAAGATAACTCTACACAAGATATCGTGGTTCGTTCCGCATGTGGAGCCTACGACGGATGAGAAAACGCATCTCTACAAGATCATACAATCCAAGAGTAAATTACCCGTGGGATTTAGAATGAGACAGTGCGACACGGCTAGCATTCCTCCCTCCACGAATCACTTCGATTGGAGATTGACGGTGAAATCCGCTTCCGAGAGACCGCGTTTCATCGTGGTCGCGTTTCAGACCGATAGAGACGGGTCTCAGGAAAAGAATGCACCGCTGTTCGATCACTGCAATTTGAGAAACATGCAAGTATTTCTGAATGCCACGAGATATCCGGCAATCGATTACAAAGCATCGATCGACAAGAACGATTTCTGCAGGCTGTACGCCGACGCCGCCGATTTTAGAAAGAAGTATCACGGTCTAGACGAATTGATGAGCAATCCCAACATATCTCCCAACAAATACAAGTCAATGTATCCCATGTTCGTATTCGACGTCAGTAAACAGAGCGAACGACTCAAGAGTAGCGTGTTAGACATTCAGATCAAGATGCAATTTGATAGGAACATGCCGAGAAAAACCGAAGCCTTCGCCCTGGTCCTGTCGGACAGAGAATTACAATTCGAATCGGATGGAAATAAGATGTCGATCATTCGATGAGAGACGAGTGTGTGAAAAAAAATTAATAAACGTTAAAATGTGGATGTGAGATTAATTAAAAACTAAAATCTCAAAAACAAAATGGATGTTTTTGACACGAAAAGAACAAATCATCTGTTCACTTCAGATTACTATGACGTTAAAATAAAATACTTGGAAAAATGGATTCAAATTGAATATGAAGAACGTAACACAAAAAAGGATGGAATAGTTGTGATTTTAACGAATATCGTTTAAAAGAAAAAGAAGAGTTTGATCTCATAAGATCTAACGAAGAAATTATAAAAAAATACAATTTTAAAATGTCGCAAATGTAAGAAACGTCAAATAAAAATCGAATCTCAACAAACTAGATCTGGTGATGAACCAACAACCGTATTCGCAAAGTGTATAAATTGTAATCATAAATGGATAGAAAATTAAAAAAAAAAAAAAAAAAAAAAAAAAGTAATGAGATATAGAGAGATTGAACATCTCTCTATATCTCATTACTTTTTTTTTTGTTGTTTTTTTTTTGTTTTTAATAATCACACATTATTTTTTTTTATTTTTTTTTTTTTTAATTCGTTATTTTCCACGCGTTCACTGTTTGTTCAAAGGATCCAGTTCAATCAGTAGACTCACCACGGAAGTGGCGGCTTCGGGATTATTGGTTTTCGTGACGAAATTAATCCTGTCTCCGGCATTCACTTTGAGAGGCGTGCCGAACGTGCTGACATTCGCGTGTTGATTCTCGGTCTTTTCGACGCTGTATCTCTTATCGCTCCCCACACCATTCACCATGAGATTGACGACCGCTGTGTTATTCAAATCCGAGGAAGCCAGACTCATTCGAAAGATTTCACCTCCCAGCGGCATGGGATATCCCACCTGACCGTGTTTCGATCCGCTACCTCCATTTCCGAAAGACCACTCGGCTTTTCCCTCCTCTAAGGCGTCGGACTCTTCGGCCCACACGGTGATCAATTGTCTGGCATATTTGACTTTCTCCACCACTGCAATCAGGGTGCAGGCGTCCGTCATGTGCACGGGTTCTGGTAGATTCGTCAGCGCGTGTCCGCCCATGTCTAGTTTACATTCCATGATGTCGCCCTTTCTCCAAACCGAGTTGTTGACCACGTACTTCCTGCTTACCACACTGGAATCGAATTCGGGATTGTGACCGAGACGAATAAATTTTCACCGTTCATGTTGATGCCACCCTCCATGGTTCCGCCAGATTGTTTGTTCAGGTAGAGATTGTCCACTTGCGATTCTACGTATTCTTGCAATCGTATCACGGCAGAATCTACGTAGCCCTTGTTGACCGCGGTTGAGTCCGCATCCGTGTCGTCGATCTTCGACAGATTCAATATCTTGTGGAATCCTGCATTCAGATCCGATTTCATTTCACGTCCGTCAGACTTTCTCTGTTCCAGATCTACATAGTGTTTGGTCGCCACGTTCTTGGGATTCGTGGGAGTGGCCACGTTCGTTATCTTGTAAGAATTGGCATTCAATTTCGAGTGCATCGTTTTCTGAATGTATCTATTTCTCAGGTGTTCGCTGAATCTCGCGTGAGAGTCGTCCACGTATCTCTTGGTGGTGGCATCGGTGGGATCTACGGGATTCGCGACGTTCACCAAACGTTTGGATTTCAGATCGAGGTGGTTTTATCCACGTAATTATCAAGCAGGATTCGTTCGAAATCGGAGTTCCCCCTGTCGACGTATTTTTTAGTCGCGGCATCTGCGAGATCTATCGGCTCAGGAAGATTGTAGAGCTTCTTATCGTTCATGTTCAGAGGTTCCTCTCGAGGTTCGTATCTCCGAACGTAATGCTCGTCCAAGTTGGCAACGTCGTAACCATCGTCGACTTCGAACGTCTTCCTCTTCTTTCTCGGGTTGACTTTTTCGTCGTCACTTCTACCAAATTTATCGACTGTCATGTTGTTGTGGGATTTTTTTTTTGTTTTTTAGAAAAAATATCTTCAAACGCAGTTTATTAAAAAATGAACTATGTTATTTTATTTTTCGTTTTTTATTCGATTAAAATTTTTTTAAAATAATTTTTTATCTTTATATATATATACTATAAAAAAAATTTTTCTCTCTAATGTAAGTCATTGAGAATGTCTTGAAATTCATCTCCTTCAGACCATCTCTTGAGAACGTAGAGACACAGGTGACCGCAAAACACTTGATCTGGTGATTGCACTTGATCCATGTTGTAAACAACCATCGATTTTTGAAATAGTTCTTTATTTCTTTCAGCGGCGAGATTCCGTAGCTGTCGAAATAATAATTCTTCTTCTTCTTCCCGTTCTTGAACCACGCCACCCAGTGAGTGCCTTCACCCGATGAATCATCTAGATTTAAAATTCCGCATTCCGATTGTCGTGGTCTTCTCTTCGGCAAGGCATCTCTGGAAAACACTCCTAGAAAATCTTCGATTTTCAAATCTTTTGCCGCATTCAACAGATCGATGTTGGATAGGGGTTGGTTGGGTAAGACGACACCTTCTACGGATATCTTTATTTTCTTATTCATAAATAAGTATATATTTTCTTTTTTTATTTATTTTATTATAATTCACTAAAAAGTGACGTTATTTTTTTTCTATTTTTTTTCTTTTTCTTTTTAAACTAACTCTATCGACTTCCACAATCTTGAATCCGTCGAATTCCTTGACTTCTATAATCTTGGATTCATCTAATTCTTCTTTTAAACTAACTTTCTCGATGTCACTATCGATTTCCATAATTTTATGTTCATCTAATTCCTCTTGATTTTCTGGAATCCTATCATCCACAATCGTATCTGGAATCTTATCATCTACAATCATATCTGGAATCCAATCATCCACATTCATATCGTCTCTAATTAGATCCACAGTCCAATGTCCGAGTGCCAAAGTGCTTATTTTATCGTCTAACACGAATCTCTTGTCGTCGTCGGCCGTCAGCGAAATCTTGTTGACTATTTCAGTATACAGCTCGTGATTTTCGCTTCGAATCGATTTCATAGTCTTATACACCGGACCACTTCCTAACAGACAATCTTTATACTCTTGGAAAGAGATGTTTTTCTTCACCACGCACGCTTTAACTCCTTTGCACTTCTTGCTCTCTTCATCATCTTCTAGACGATAAGCATAGAGTTTGGGTCTCAAGCCCATGAATTCGACGATCTGTTTACCGCCGCTCTCATCCTTAAATTTACCCAACACCTTCTTGTTGTCGTTCGATTGAATGTTGGACGGGTGATCGACGGGATAATTGCTCGTGTCGAACCACTCGGCCACGTTCGGAGATATGTCTCGGTCGACATCTTTCGTCTCTATCTCGTAAACTAAACTGTCCGTGTCGGTGAACAGTAGTTTGGCTTTGTCGCCAAATTTTCGTTTGATGTAATCGTAGTGAAACTCGTACATCAATCGCTTGCTGACATCTAAGATGATTGGTCCGAGATAATACGGTTTGTCGAACTTCAGGTGCGTCTTTTGCATGTGAACGGCCACTAGATTTTCGCCGAATATGGTTCGGTGTTTGTAATTGGGTTTCGCCACTAATTTTTTAGCTCTTTTCTCAGACGTGACGAGTCGAACGTCGGTTCTCTTCCTGATGTTTTCCATCAATTTGCCGTACACGCAGTTGTTCATGAGTTTGAAGAAATCTTTTTCGAAATCATTCTCGGCTCGGGTTCTGAGATTCGTGTTGAGATCGATGTATTTTTTCATCCAACGCTCTTCGTCGAATCGAATGATGCGATGTATGTCGACTAATTTCATCTCGTAATCGACGTACTGTTTCAAATTCTCGCTGTAGATGACGTAGTTACATTTGTTAAATAAATTGGGAATGAGTTTTTCCTCGTCTCCTTCGTTCGGTTCCATTCGTTCGGGAGCCAGCGGATAATCGTTGTGCAGATCGTGTAATTCTTCCGGATAGTTCAAATCGACTTCTAAAATGCAAGGATAGTCTCTCCATTTTTGCATCTCTTCCGGTTCCTTCACTCATTCAAAATTTCCAATCGGTAAAGGATGACTCATAGCCCAACCGTACAGATTATTGGCGTCCCAATACTGTATGTATTTAGTCGACCGTTTCGAATCGAAACCTTCTTTCATGTAGGGATTGTTAGCCTCAGAATGTCTGTGAGAGATCATCGAGATGCCACCTCTCGCAGCTCTTTCGAACATGAGCAACATGTCCACGTCGGATAATAATTCCAATTGGACTTCGATGGTCTTCAACAGAGCGTCCCACGCCAGATCGGGTGCGGTGAAATACCAAGCGGGATCCAGATCGTAATTTCGACGACAGACATCTCGAAAATTTTCGAACACGTCTGCCAAGAGCAAAACGTTGGTCTTCAGATAGAGATCGTGATAATCTCTCATGGTTTTCATATCGAATGATTTCCACACGTTTTTGGCGTGTTCGTAATTCTCGTCGGAAATGTCGGATTCGTATAATTTCGAATAAAAATCATCTTTCGAAGGTAGTGCGGTGTCTTCGAATCTCTTTAGATCTTTCATGTAATCATAAGGACTCCTTTCCTCAACATGACGTCTACTCGTTCTCCGAAATGTTCGCTTGTGATTTTAAATTTATCCTTGCTCATGTTATCGACTAATTTTTCCAGAGCAGTCGACATGAATTTAAAAGTGTCGATGAAACGTATGCATCTACGAATGGATTTCGTTTTTTCTTTCAACGTATTTCCGTCGATTACTCTTTCCCTCTCCATGAGCTTCCATTTTGTGAAGGAAATGTATCTTTCTTCGCTGTTCGCGATGCAATTTAATTCTTCGTGCGAGGTGCCGAGATTTTTCACGAACAGATGACTGTCGTAACCCGAGAGATTGTGAAACATCACCGGATAGAAAGTGGCATCTTGATATTTTAAATTACACTTGCTGTGAGCCAGACTGCGATACAGACCCGTGTAATGATCGTGGTCTCTGACTTTCTTATTTTCCTCCGAATTCTCGTCGAACGATTGTCTGCATATGTGACATTCAGTGGCTCTGTTGCTGCTCTCGCGTGATGATCATTTTCGCCGGAGTTTTGAATTTGTCGTATAACATTTGAATTTTCGATTCTAACTCTTCCACGAACCTTTGAGCCACGTCGTCATCTTCGCGCTGTTTCGTGTAGGTGAAGGGACCCACGTCGTGTTGCGAGTCGAAAGCACATTTCACTTAAATGCAATAGCCCAAAGGTATGTGTTTTTGATATCTTTCGACATAACTTTGAAGAGCGTTGGGTTGACAGGAACTCATTTTCGCGGTGAAACATTCGAAATCGACGTACACGACGAATGGTACTTTTAACCTTCTGTTGTGATTTTCAAACTTCACGATGGTGTTGGGTTTGGGCATTTCGACGGCCACACCTTGATTTTCGTTGCAATATTCCTGATGTTTCGCTAATGATTTTTCGCTCTTAAACATGTTCATGCAGTTGCAACATAAAGATATCTTATGTCCATGATTATTATTTTGTTTCGACAGTAATCGGGTTGGATGTTTAACCCAACAATAATGACGATTGTCACCATTCGAAATCGATAATAAAATAATCATCTTTTCTCTTCCGTGATACGAAGTCCGTCTGAGAGGATAGATCTTTTGATTTTCGTCGTCGTCATTGCTATCGACATTTCATTTGCCTTTCTAGCGTTTCGCAAATATTCTTGTATGACTTCAATTTTTTTTGATTTAGTTCTATGCTTTCTGAAATCTGAAATTTGTAATAGATTACAAATCTCGTTTAACTGAGGTACGGTTTTCTCATTTAAATTTACCATTGTTTTATCTGTTTGCTTCATTTGTTACAATTTTTTTTTTTTTTTGAATTTTGTATTAAATAATTTGTTAAAAAAGTTTTGCTTTTTTACTCTTTTTATATATATATATAATAGAAAAAAAAGTTAAATTTTAAAATTCAATTTTTTTTTTCTTCAATGTGTTTTTATTCAAAAACAATTTAAGACCGCTTTTATTTCTCGCTCGCAAACCGAACATGTTTTCTCGTCTTCGGAATGACATTATCTACAGTAACGCAGGTGTGCGCACGGTAGAAACAAGACGTTTGCGACACCTTCGCAGACCAGACACTTGGTGGTGGATGTTTTACTCAGTTTGTTTTCGATGAGTGACGATAACTCGTCCGCTTCCGCCATGAATTTGATGAGATGTTCTAAAGTTATGAATTGAGACAGGGTCTTGTTCGCGATGTTTAACGCATCGTACAATTGTTCCTTGGTGTATCCGAATTGTAACATATCCATTAATAATTTTGGGTTTTTATCTCTATCTCTCTCTTCGTCTTGGATTTTGATCAATCCTAACATTAGGATCTTGTTTAAATAATCACAGTCGCCTTTTTTAATATTACTTATGTGTTCTAGTAAAGGTACGTCGTGAGGTTCCCAATTCATCAAATGTATGTCACAACAAAAACATTTGACTTTGTCGCCTCTACCCACGTAAATGAAACCCGCGGTGGCTAAATCTTTGGGGTTTTGAGCGAGATGCGAAGGCCAATTTTTAAACGTTTGATGTCTTGCATGTTCTAGACTATAATTCGGATGTTTGTACTTGATCATTGTTTTTACCTCAAAATTGAGTTTGTAAGAATTTTTTTTTTTAACTTTTATTTATATATAAAGAGAAATAAAGAGAAACTTTTTTTAACAAATTATTATTTAAATACAAAATTTAAAATATACATTATTTGTAAGAATTCATAAAAAACCAAATAATCGATCATGACAACAACAACACCTAAAAGATGCGGATTGAAATTGAAACGAGACGAAGGGTATGAGAATTCCAGTTTTATTATCTATACATTACAACCACACGATCCCATCGAATTGAATGAGGTCGAGATGGTGGACTTAGAGCGCTACTACCACAAATATTGAATGTGTTTGAAAGTGGATGAAGCCGCGCTCGATTTGTTTTACGAGTACCAAAGCGAACTGTTGATTAATATCATCGTCGCTGAAGACAGAGAATTCGACAGGGGTGATTTATTGTTGTCCTATGGAAGTTACATATATCCAATAATCTCACCCGAACTCGTGAAGAAATCGGGTGGTGAGAGCGCATTCGCCTATGAAAAAAAACTCAAAAGAGTAAAGATGAACATTCACACCATTTTCGTATGTGGAAAAATGACGAATGTCAACTTGCTAATAAGGGACTTGGAAATATAAACAACAGAGAGATTGAAATTAAAAAAATTTAAACTTTTTATATATATATAAAGAGAAAAAAAAACTTTTACTAAAAAAATTTTACATTAAAGAAAATTAAAAATTAAAAAACAACTTTTTTATATATATATAAAGAGCAAAAAACATAACAAACTTTTTTTTAACAAATTATTATTTAAATACAAAATTTAAAATATACATTATTGCAAGAATTCGTAAAAACAAAAAAAAACAAATAATCAATCATGAAGACAACAACACCTAAAAGATGCGAATTGAAATTGAAACGAGTCGAAACGTATAAGAAATTCGGTCATAAAATCTATAGATTACAACGACACGATCCTATCGAATTGAATGATGTCGAGACGAAGGGCTTAGAGCACAAATACGAGAAATATAAGATGCCTCTGAAATTGAACGAAGCCGCGCTCGATTTGATTTACGAGTACCAAAGCGATCTGCAGAACATCATCATCACCGAAGATAGAGAATTCGACAAGGACGATTTGTCGTTGCCCTATGGAAATTACATATTTCCAAACATCTCATTCGAACTCGTGAGGAAATTGGGTGGTGAGAGCGAGTTGACTGATGTAAAAAAACTCAAAAGAGTAAAGATAAACATTCAACACGTTTTCGAAAAAGGAGTAGACACGAGCGTCAACATGCTAATAACGGACTTGGAAATATAAACAATAGAGCGATTGATTTTTAGCGAAAAAAAAATGAAAAAAAAAAAAAAAAAAGTAAATGAGATCTCATTTACTTTTTTTTTTTTTTGTTTTCCTTCTTCTTCACTATCATCATAATATATTATAATAACGTTTCCTTTTCTCTCAAATTTCTGCGTCGATTCTTCTTTTTCTTTTTTTTTTCTTTTTCTCTGTGATGTGATACGTTCATGATAACATTTTTGTTTATCCGAATCATAATTATGAACGAATGTTGTGCATCTCTTGGTAACACTAGCATCATTACCATTCACTTCAGAAGGTAATGGTGACCGTGGAAAGCATCGTCTCATTCCCAGCTGTATATCCCGCGCTTTATCTATCTCTTTCCTTAGATATCCATCATTAGCGTCTAACCATTTTTTTATTTCTTCGCTCTCTGACTCGCGATGTTCGTCATTATCGTCAAATTCATCCAGGTGATAAATTTGTTTCTCCACCTCTTCACCCATTTTAAATATATATTATTTTATACTTTCTATGATTTTATATATTTTATATAATTTTATATTTATAATAACATATTCAAAATCGGTATGTTCTTAAATGGCGAATTGTCACCGAGCAACAAACCCTTGCCGTATCGCTTGACGTTCCGTCCACTCTTCAAAAAGAGACCGTTTCCTCTCAGAGAGTTGCCACCTCTAACGGGTTCTAGATACAATCCTTTACCACTGTCGTCTACGTGAACGCGACACACGGCTCCTCCTTTCTTCAAAAACAGTCCGCTGCCACCCATTAATTTCTCAACTCCCGAACTAGCGAGTCCTGTGAGAGCTCCCACGCTGAGAGTCTTTCCGAGAAAGGGTAGCACCTTTGCGGCGAAGGGTAATGCTTTTGCGGCGATTCCTGCCAATAGCGGTAGGAAACCGCCTTTCATTCTCAAATTGTATATCAATTGAGCGGGACTCAATCTCACCACCAACCCTCTTCCATCGTGAATCGCTTTCTCCATCCTTTTGATTTGACTTCTGGTCCAGGCGAACGAATCCTGTCCGCCTCTCGTCAGATCTTCGTGAGTGAATTTGAATCTCACCGCCTCGCCTCGAGTTGTTAAAGCTCTCTTAAGTTTCTTCTTCTGTCCTGCGGATATGTTCACGTTTTTAACCACGTATTGTGTCATAATTCTGTTTGTTTTTTTAAATATATTTTACTTCAATTGTTTCTTGTTTAATAATTATATTAAAATAATTTTGTAAAAAAATTAATATTACCGTTTATTTTATTTTTGTTATCTATATATATATAATATTTTTTTTTTTTTTTGCTTTTTATATTTTTCTTATGTGAAATCATAGCGTCACTCTCTCTCCGCGAAGATCTAACAGTTCACCATTTTGATCTGTCAACGTGGTTTTGAGACTATACAACGTGTCTAAAATCACTGGTAGATAAACTAAATTTCGAGGTGGCTCCACGATCTTATAACCCGGTGACACGTTTGGAAAGAAGGAATAGATCGTCGGCTGAGCGCTACCATTCACATAGCTTCCGGCAATCACGTCCACGTTCACCAGAATGCTATTGACAGCGAGAATGTCGACCGTATTTTCAGATGCCGCATGGCCTCGATACATCTTTCGATCGAATCCCAACATCTTGCCTATAGAATCATCCGTGTTGAAATCCACACGAAAATTATCTTCCAAATCCAACATCGTCTGTAATGTATTAGGATTGGGAGCGAGTCTGATCTTGTTGCTTCCCTTTCCATCCGTCTTCATTCGCGTCTGAATGTAATGGTTCAAATCGTCTATGTCGTAACTCCCTTTGGGAATTTGAATCTCCAACCAATCCACTCCGTCGGAATACTTGAACGAGTTATTCTTTTCGGTGACGTTGGGAAAGGAATAATAAGTCTCCAGATTCACCAACGCCATCTCGTAACTTTTCTCTCTGTTCAATTCGATGGAAGGTTCGAATTTCATAGCGAATCAAGTCGAATCGCCACTCACCACGATTTGAATGGATTGTTTCACAGCCGTATTCTCGGCTATCCATTCTAACAATTCTCCATGTTGGAACATTATATCTTAATTTTATTTTTTTTTTATTCAAAACTAATTATTTGAAGATTTATTTATTTTTCTAATTTTTTTTATTTTTTCACGCTCTATCTTATTATTATCATCACCATCGGGAACATAAAACTTGTCGAATCCGCACCGATATTTTCCACGATTAAATTCGCTCGTCAAATCGATCACGACGAAATTGTAAGGTCCACCATCCCAAACCCTCTTGCAGAATCTCCTGAATTCGACAATGCTCATGTCGTTCGCGACGTGATTGCCGTAGATGTGATTGAGATTCTTGAGATCTTGGCGAAAGAGACACAGAAAATTAGCGTTCTCCCTTATCGTCTGTCTGGGCAATCAAAAATAATTCTGCGACAGGTATAAACAGTCCACGTTGCTGTGTCGACCCCTAACGTAATACGATTCGCATCGGTTCCGTCTCTCCAAAAGCAGATCGTCGAAAATCATGAGATTCTTATCTTCCGATTTCAGTTCCCTAGGATCCGGAACGTCGCTAGCGTTCTCGTAAAATTGACACTCGATGTTCGAAGATGCATTTCTCTTCGTCAGCTTCGTCGCCGCGCCGTCCAAAATGATCGAGAGCGGAGCTTCGCTCTTGTCGAATTCCTCCCTACTGTCAAAGATTCTGGCTATGACGTGCTTTGGCAATCTGCGACCCATGCACTCTCGAAGCAATCTGTATTCGGGTTGAAACAAGCTCTTGCCAAACACGAACAATCTGTCGTAATCCAACCAGTCGGGTCGGGACATCAGATTCATCAACAGATTGGTCTTTCCACAATTCGATTTTCTCACTATCAAACCTCTTATGCTCTTGGGAAAGTACTCGTTATTCGACCTCTTGGTCGCGGCGTCGTTCCAAGACATATCTTTAATGTTCATCTTTTGCTTTTATTTTTTTTTTTTTTTGTCTGTTATTTTAGATTCTTTTCAAACACAAATTTTTTGTTTTTTTTTCAAACTCTGTTTTTAATGTTGTTATTATTATTATTTTGTTTATATCGCACCGTCGCGAGTTCTCTTCAATCCGGATCCACTCGTCATTTTGGCTAAATCTTGTATGGGCACCACGGCATCCTTAAAATCTATCCAACTTTTCGGCGTTCGCTCTAACGCAGCTCGCTTCGCCGGGGGATTGATCAACTTGTCGATCAATGCGTCAGCTGCCCTCTTGCCAGCCACAGAAGCTATCCTACCACTAGCTTCGGAAGCGGCTTTCTTACCAGCATCCAAAGCCGTCTTCTTGCCGACCTCAAACGCGGTCGATGCGAGTTTTCTACCCGCATTGCTCGTGAACGCTCGCATTATAGAATCGACGATGCCAGAACCGCCTTGAACGTAACTCCTGACGTATCCCCTGTTCTTTATCACCAACATATTTTATTTTTTATGATATATTTTGTGTTTTTTTTTTTCACTGGTAAATCGTTTTGTCGTTTTTAAATACTTATATTATTCTAGTGTAAGAATTTACTGTTTTATTTTTGTTTGTTTGTTTTGTTTGTTTGTTTGTTTCTCTCTCTCTCTACTTATTATTATATTCACATCAATTCTTCAATTCGTTCATCAGCCTTTTATACTGATTTTTATTCAAAACCTTCTGTCTCAACAATTCGTCAGATATGGCAACGATCTGATTATCTAATCCCGTGTTACCAGCCCGTCTGCTCCCCATCAACAAACTCAATCTCTGAGACAGAGCGTCGGGATCGCTCGGAAGAAAAGTAGTGGTTTTCACCCCTTTGCCAGTCATCGATTCGATGAACTTCTTGTTCGCGTTCCATATGGGCTTCACTATTTTCGTCCACTTGTAACCTCTGTTGGCTTTGGGTCTCGTCTCTTTAGCATCGTTATTTCTATTCATGGCGTGAGTTTGAACTAGAATGTCTCCGTAATTGTGGAAATCCTGTTCCGTATAATCTCCGGGCTTATCGAAAAGGAGCAATCTCTGCAGACCATCGGTTACTTTATACTTATTCGAACCCATGATCAATTCATCATCGTCCATTTCCACTTCAGTGTCGCCCACGAATTTCCTACCGCTCGAATCCTCGCGAATTCCATACAACAGATCTCTCTTACCGCCACCATCATCATCGGACGATGCGATGCTATAAGTGGTGATAGTCGAAGCCGTATCATCGCTCTCACTCACATTTGGTTTCGATTCTTGTGGGAACGTAATCCGGTGTAGATTGAACGGAATACTGATTTCCAAAACTAGAAGGTAACGAACCCATTCTCAAAGAACTCTCCTTTATGGGTCTCAATTCTTCAACTATCTCCTTCCTGCTTCGCTCTTGACCCTCTGTCACGGGTTTAAATATTTTTGTAGCTTTGCGTGTGAGTTCCATCTCACCAAGACGTCTGCTCCTATCAGCTGCCTGAATCGCCTTCTTAGCACTTAAATACTCGGCTAAAATTCGATCTCGGCGTCTTGGATCCATCTGGAAAAACGTCATCTTTCGTTTTAATTGTTTTTATTTATTTTTCAAAATTAAATGTTTAATTATATTTTTTATATTTTATGTTTTAAGTATTAAAATCTCTTTCCGTCTTAATATAATATCTGAAAAAAAATCACATCTCAAACTCGCTGTGTTAATTGAAGTTAAAAAAAATACGTTTTAAACAGTACATAACAAACTGTTTTCTGATGTAACGCATTTTGACAGCGGTGTTTACATTTTGTCAAAAGATTTCATTCATTCACACATCAATTCATCGAGTGTCGAATTAAGAGAAAATCCTTTTTTGATGACTGTTAGACAGTTTTAACACACAATGGAAAACTGATTTTTTAACAAATCTCTCTCTCTCTCCGATTGCTATCGTGAATATATTAAAAATTTTACCACTCGAAACCTAACTGAGCGGAAAATGCGTTTTAAACATTCTGATAAGTGCTTCTTGATTTATTCAAGGAACGCTTAACAGTCAACCTCATTTCTCATAGTGGAGGAAATTCTCAAAAAAAGCCCAAAACTCAATTTTTATCCATCCCATCACCGGAAAACATCAATGTCTATAATACAGGTTATATATTCACAATCGACTCTGTTTGAACAAAACACCTCAATTACGATAACGTGTGTTAGTTGCTTACTTCAGGAAAGACGTGACTGGGTTTGCAAATTTTCAAACACACAGACACTCTTCGTTCAGATCGAGTTTTTATTACGAGATTCGATCGCTCGATCAGCTGAGTGGTTTTTTTTTGAGAATTTTCTCATAGTGGAGGAATTCTCCAAAAAAGCCCAAAACTCAATTTTTATCCATCCCATCACCGGAAAACATCAATGTCTATAATACAGGCTATATATTCACAATCGACTCTGTTTGAACAAAACACCTCAATTACGATAACGTGTGTTAGTTGCTTACTTCAGGAAAGACGTGACTGGGTTTGCAAATTTCCAAACACACAGACACTCTTCGTTCAGATCGAGTTTTTATTACGAGATTCGATCGCTCGATCAGCTGAGTGGGGTTTTTTTTGAGAATTTTCTCATAGTGGAGGAATTCTCAAAAAAAACCCAAAACTCAATTTTTATCCATCCCATCACCGGAAAACATCAATGTCTATAATACAGGCTATATATTCACAATCAACTCTGTTTGAACAAAACACCCCCCACCACCGCCTCAAAACAATTGCCGATTCTAAATCATCTGTACCAACTCAATTGCCGATTCTAAATCACTGATTTAGAACTGCAAAAGCTGTTTTTTGATGATGACCCAGAATCTTATGCTTTCGCTCGCGTTCGCCGACGATGGATTGGTGGGTCTGATCTGCGATGCGAACGTAGACCAAAAATCACGTACACGATACAACTGAAGATGTACAACACACGCACACGATGCGTTCACCACGAGTGTTTGATGCTAAAAGCGCGATCTAGGAGTCACTGACTGTACATGGGCCGATTCTAAATCATGTACAGTTTTTGTGAACAAGCGTGTGATTTAACACCGAATTCCACGTTGGTGAACGCATCGTGTGCGTATCTTGTACACGTACATGTACAAGTGATTTGGAATCGGCCTTTTATACCTACTTCTAGCCATGCACCTAGTAACGGAAATTCTCTCTTACCCGTTCCTATTTTTTAAATTATAATCCTTAATGGGTAATATTTCAACATCATCAAGGCACAGGGACGTGGCTAGAGGTCTTCGATTGGGGAATGAAGGGTACTGAACTTCCAACTGGGGGAGGGACCGGAAGGGTTTTTTCCCCCTCCTGGTCCCTCCCCCTAGTTGGAAATTCACTATCGAGAAAACTTTTGAAAATGAAACCATGAAAGGGAGCATAGAACTGATTCTAGTAACGGAAGTGTTAATACATTTATGATAGAATTATCAGGTTATTATTATTTGGTATTATTCTGGGAATTGAACATGTGCTAAACAAATGCTCAAGCTCAGAACTTTGAACAATTCACACTGTCCTAACATTAAATCAGATCTTATGCAGGAAAGATCAATTTTCGATGTTTCATCATTTTGTAACTGTGAATGATGGAATTAACTCAGGATAACGATTTTACATGATGTGATTTTCTTGAAGAGTGTTTCGAGGATTTTTTTTTATTATGATATGTAAACGTACTATAGAAATCTCGTACCGATTGACATCATGCATACTTAGTTTAAGTATATTTTTTGTCAAAATAAACAAAAAGGAATGGACAACAAGTGCTCAACACTAAAACACGTCCTCTCGTTTGTATACGATTAACAAGTAAATACAGCATTTTTTTCAATATATACACATCAGAATAAACAATACGCTATTCAAGATTGCAATGGTGTTAAGATGGTAGATATTCAGCGAAAGAAAAAGAGAAAGAAGAAAAGAGGGGGTACTGATACCATGTCCTCATGAAACAAATATCAAACTGTCTCCTGCCAACTCACCAGGCTGCAACGCTCCAGAAGAGCCCCATCACTGCAAGGTGCATGCAGTGTTTTATCATCACATATAAAGTAGGTAAGCTACGTCTAACGATATATCGTCATCTGACAACCACAATGCTCTCTCTTCCACTGGAAGATAGAACCCTATGGTTCTCACGTGACTATAGTATATAGGTGACACTAATCTATATGATCGGTACGGGATAGTCAAGTTCCTCCAACCGTAGTTAATGCTTTACCCAACAAGAAAGGCAGAGGAAACCTGCAAATAAACCTCTTGAATAACTATCCCTTTTCCATCCTCTGTGCCAAAAACACAGCTCATGGTCCTTCATTGGAACGAACTGAACGAGCTCGCTCCAATGAGGGGACACAAGCTATATTTTGAGGGGAAAAAAATGAAAATTGGTGATTTTGTGAATAACGCTAGCAGGTTTAGGCCACACTACACTGGGCAAAGGGTTAATCATGCCAGTCACTTTAGACTACGTGCACCCCACTCAATGGCTACCAGAGCAAATGTTTTCAATGAAGCGGCATTGTTCCACCACAGTAGACCAACACTACATTGTTTTCCGGGGCCTGGAAACATGGCACTAACTACCTACCTGAATGAATATTCTCAACTTATGAAGCTCGATATTGCATACACTGTAGTCGTAAATAGTAACAGTAGGAATTTTTGTCGATTTGAAACCGACTTGGAATTTTGGTAAGTAAAGGAGACATCGGTGTCACTAAAGAAGCTCTAAAATCCAGATAGATGGAATTTCGAACTACTCATGGCTTGCCCACCGAGTTTCCAACTATAGGAACGTTTGGCCTGGATTGGGGGTGACACCCTCACCCCCTGTCGCTACGTCTCTGTCAGGGCATGCCTTCGACGAAAGCATACCTTGATGGTGTAGTTGGAATATTTTTATCAGTCGGGACGTGAGCAACTACAGGTCGAACAAATTGGGTTTATAGTCCCCACCCCCACCCCCTCTAATCGATAATCTTCAAGACATCCCTTGATTCTATTCAAAGTTCAATTCGATTTCGAATAATAAATACACCCGATTCGATTCGACATTCGATTCCAATCGAAAATGTGTGATTCCCAGTGTCCTATAGTTGGGTATGGTTTGGTTTTAATTATATCAATTAACAGGGTTATTCAGTCAAGAGATATCCAATTAAGTGGGCTTCACTATACAACTCATAAGAATGACCAGTGGACAGTAATAAATATCTGACCTATGCAACACAGCATAAACCGAGAACGTGAGCAAAATGTGTTTGTATGAATCAAGTACTTGTCACCAACAGTGCATACCAAATTTTGACCAAACCGTCAATCTTTCCCAGAAATTAAAGAGAATAAGCTAATTCAGGGGAATTATCGTCTATGTCCGCCACATCCAATGGAAAACGGCACGTTCAGACCTCGCTACCTTTGGAGTCATGACTGAAAATTCTATAGCAATAAACATTTTCCTAAAACTTGGACTGAAATATCCGGAAACAAAAAAGAGATCTATTTACAGTAACAGCAGCTTTGAACTATGATCTATTGGACTGACACGGAGCGCAGAGGCCCAGTGGTTAGGGCCTTGGGCTTAAAGCCGAAAGGTTCACGGTTCGATTCCATCCAGTGGCAACTGCGTTGTGTTTGGGCAAGACACTTAATCCCGAATGTCCACGTATGGGCACGGTGTACTTAGGCGTACTACCCGTCGATGGTGCTCTTGCCTTCAAACAATGCTAATCCTGCTTGTGCGGAGTTAGTACAGTGGGGGGACTGACAGTTGCTCCCAGCTGCTCGGCGGTTCTCGCCGGAGACTCCGAGATCCCCCATCTGTAAAAGTGTCCGATACGAGTTTACCCTGACTGTCGAAAGTGTTTTCAAACCCTATTAAATAGATAAATTGGTCTGATATATTCCCAGTGACCAGCACCTAATAGGCTATTTGGGTGTGAAGTTGTAGTTTTGTACGCTAGAGGAAACTTAAATTATTACCACTCAATCTATAAGTTACTAGTCGATTAACATAAGTTTGGAGGCCCGTTAAAACTCCATAATTTCAGTGACGTCATTCGACGGAGCCGGGCCGCGGGCGATAATGGTATAAACAGCCATTAGCGGCCCGCGGCCCGGCTATTTTTAGATTCCATGGTCTAATGAATTACCCCCATTCGGATGACGTCCCTTTGTATTTCTGAACTGAAGTCGAACGCACGATCGAAACATAAATATCGAACCGACTTTAGTGATTATTTCTTCCAGCAATTCCCTCGTGCGGTTAGCTGTAATAGGGAGTGGTAATAATAGTAATAACATGATTGTTGTCAGGCATCATGATTTATTAGCTGCCCTGTAGCAATGATGAACAGCCCTTGGGCTTATTAACGGCCCTCGACTTCGCCTCGGGCCTTTAATAAACCCTCGGGCTGTTCATCATTGCTGCAGGGCCGCTAATGAACCATAATGCCTTCCAAAATCATGTTATTGTTATATTACTGTAAGCAAACCAAAATCATATTTATAGTCATAGTGATCTTGACATTGGCCTGCTGACCCCAAACACAATCTTGTTTATCGACATCCTATAGGCAGTCTGTGTTTGTGGTGATCGTAGAATTCGCGCAGAAGGAAGAATCTATGAAAAATCGAAGAAATCGACCTAAAATCTTCTCAACGTTCACCATCGTGGGTCAGACCCTTTGATCGATCGTTGGCGAACGCAGGCAAAACGCTTTGCGGTTTCTGGGACAGCATAAAAATGTGTTTGCGGTTTCAAGGACACCAACGTTGGCAATCGGGTTCTAGACGGCGGTGGGTGCGATCCAGTCGGGAAAAACGATTGCGGATTCTAGGACAGGAAAATCGATCTTAAAATTTTTTCCCGACGTTCGCCAACGATCGATCGATCCGTCTAACTGACGATGACCAACTAGTGCAGATTCTGGGACAGCAAAATATCAAAATTAAGAAATGTCAAAAAATTAGAATGGAGGAAAATTTTCTCTCCAAGTTTGTGATCGCGGTCTAGACGGCGGTGCGATCGATCGTGGTCGAAAAAACGTCAACGAGTGGATGGGGAAGAGAGGAAAAATAAAAATCGTTATGAGTTTTGAGGTAAATTGTAATAGATTAGTTTTGTCGAGTTTTGATCTCCCACTTAGTTGCGTTTGCGGTTTCAATGACACCGACGTTGGCAGTCGGGTTCTAGACGGCAGTGGGTGCGATCAAGTCGGGAAAAACAATTGCGGATTCTAGGACAGGAAAATCGAGCTTAAAATTTTTTCCCGATGTTCGCCAACGATCGATCGATCCGTCTAACTCACGATGACCAACTAGTGCAGATGCTGGGACAGCAAAATATAAAAATTAAGAAATGTCAAAAAATTAGAATGGAGGAAAATTTTCTCTCCACGTTTGTGATCGCGGTCTAGACGGCGGTGCGATCGATTGCGGACGAACAAACGTCAAAGAGTAGATGGGGAAGAGAGGAAAAATAAAAATCATTATGAGTTTTGAGGTAAATTGTAATAGATCAGTTTTGTCGAGTTTTGATCTCCCACTTAGTTGTTTAACGATGCATGTGTAAATGAACGGTTTTTCATTCAATAAATCAAATGGTGAAATTGTGTTCCACATAAAAGGGTTTTAAAGATGTAAATTGAGTTTTGATTTTAATAGGCGACAATAGTGAAGAAGCGTGTCTCGTCAAAAGGCATTTTGTTTAATGTTTCTCGAACCGAAACGCGAGAGAAAATTTTTCCTGTTCGCAAAAAAAAGTGTGTTCTTTTGAAGATATGTTAATCAGAAAATTGTCTCATTACTTCAAACAGTATTCTGCTTTTTTGATGACATGAATTCTGTTTAAACCGAAAGACCATCTCACGAATGAAAATGGACCAGTTCAAAATGATTAAACTCTAATTTCTTTCTGATTTAACGCATTTTGAAACGTTGTATTTATCGATGTATTTGAGATTTTAACGATTCGAGTTTTCTCCCATGGTGAGAAAATAACCGCTGATATGATTTTTAACACGTTTGGAGCAATGCATTTATCGATGGTTTTATTTTGAGAATGACTCCAAGTTTGTTTTTTCAGTGTGAGAAAAATATGCGATCGACCGCAGAGGAACTAGTGGAGGGAACAGATGAAAAATAAAAATCGTTATGAGTTTTGACGTAAATTGTAACAAATCAGTTTTGTCGAGTTTTCTTTCATTTCTACTTAGTCACTCTGCTGTGATTAGGCTGGTGCTTGCATTTCGCTGAAAAATAGACTGATGATTGTTGCACGCAGGAGGCTCTATTTATACTCTCCCCATGCCCACGCACTAAGAACGTTTACAATACGTTTGCAATACATTTATAATACGTTTGCAAACGTACTGCAAACGTATTGCAAACGTATTGTAAACGTTCTTAGTGCGTGGGCGTGGGGAGAGTATAAATAGAGCCTCCTGTGTGCTACAATCATCAGTCTGTATCATCAGGCTGACGAGCAGGTTGCATTTCAAAGTGATCTTACTGTAAACTTACTGCAAACGCTGGAAGAACTCCATTTGTCACGCTTGGATGTATTACAGTTTTTCATTCAATAAGTCAATTTCCACTTAAATTGTTTTAACTGAAAAACTATTCTAAGGATGAAAGCGGAACAGTTCAAAAGATTAATTGATGTGATTTAAAGCGTTTTTGAAAGCGCTACATTACTGATATGTTTATTTGAGATTAACTCTTTGAGTTTCTCACCGTGGAGAATATAACCGCTGATGTGATTTAACACATTTGAAGCAATGCATTATCGAGGTTTCATTTGTAAATGTTTATTCTTTTTCTTTCCCAACTGGATTTAGTTATATATATTAAAGACATAAAATTTTATTTATTAAAAAACATAAAAAATAACTACATTTAATTTTGAGAATAATAAAATAATCGACTTTACGACACTCTAAAAAAGAAATATTAATAATCGAGAGAACAAAAATGTTTTAACACATCAAAGATTCCAAGCAAAGAGACGAACTCCTTGACGAATATGAACGAGTCAAGAAAAGCATTCAATCCACCGACAGAAGCAGATGATTGGGAGAGATGGAATTAAGACGAGAGACCACCAAACTATTCAAACCCGTGACGGAGGTTCAGGAATGAAGCAAGAAGGAGATCGTGGAGGAATTGAGACCCATAAAAGAGAGTTCTTTGAGAACGGGTTCGTTGCCTCATAGTTTTACAAGGCAGTTTTCCTTTCAAAGATCTTCACCGGATTACGTTCCCATGAGAATCGAAACCGATGTGAGTGAGAGCGATGATACAGCTTCAACTATTACCACTAGTAGCGTCGCATTGTCCAACGGTGGTGGTAAGTGAGATCTGTTGTACAGAATTCGCGTGGATTCGAGCGGTAGGGAATTCGTGGGCGACACTGAAGTGCAAGAGGATGATGAGGATTTAATCGTCGGTTCGAAGAGTTATTTCATAATTCCTGGACTGTGCAAATTGCTTCTTTTCGATAAGCTGTGGGTTACATGGATCAGGATTTCAATGATTACGGTGACATTTTCGTTCAGACCCACGCCATGAAGAGGAATAACGATGCCAGTGAGGTGAGACCCAAGGCTAACAGATTGTACAAGTGGAGGAAGGTGGTGAAACCCATATGGGATGCGAATAAGAAATTTGTCGAATCGGTGACGGGAAAGAAAGTGACAACCACTTTTCTTCCGCATGATTCCAATGCTCTGTTCAAGAGATTGAGATTGTTGATGGCTAGTCAGCGCGCTGGTAATACTGGAGTGGATAATCAGATAGTGAGTATATGCAACGAATTGTTGAGGCAGAAGGTCTTGGATAGATGAGATTATAAAAGGTTGATGAACGAATTTAAGGATTGATATATATAATAAGTAAAGAGAAAAAACAAAAAATAGATAAATAAAAAAAAGTAAATCTACACTAAAAATAATAAAAGTATTTAAATAAAAAACGATTTACGAGTGAAAAACAAAGTATATAAAAAAATAATAATATGTTGGTGATAAAGAACTGAGGATACGTCAGAACCTACGTTCAAGGCGGTTCTGGTACCGTTGATTCTATAATGCGAGCGTTCACGAGTGATGCAGGTAGAAAACTTGCATCAACTGCATTTGAGGTCGGTAAGAAGACGGCTTTGGATGCTGGTAAGAAAGCCACTTCCAAAGCTAGTGTTAGGATCGCTTCGGTGGCTGGCAAGAGGGCGGCGGATGCGTTGATCGACAAGTTGTTCAGTCCACTGGGGAAGCGAGCTACGTTAGAGCGATCGCCGAAAAGTTGGAAAGATTTTAAGGATGCTGTGGTACCCATACAAGATTTAGCCAAAATGACGAGTGGATCTGGATTGAAGAGAACCCGTGATGGTGTAATATAAATAAATAATAATAAATATTTACAAACTGAGTTTGAAAAACATAAAAAAAAATTGAGTTTGAAAATCTAAAAAAATTAAAAATATAAAAAAGATGAACATCAAAGATATGTCTTGGAATGGCGCCGTGACCAAGAGGTCGAATAACGAGTTCTTTCCCAAGAGCATAAGAGGCTTTATAGTGGGAAAATCGAATTGTGGAAAGACCAATCTGTTGATGAATCTGTTGTCTCAACACTGCTGGTTGGATTATGACAGATTATTCGTGTTTGGCAAGAGTCTGTTTCAACCCGAATACAGATTGCTGCGAGAGTGCATGGATCGTAGAATGCCCAAGGACGTCATAGCTAGATTTTCGACAGTAGGGAGGAATTCGACAAAAGCAAAGCTTCTCTTTCGACCATTTTGGACGGTGCAGCGATGGAATTGATGAAGAGAATGCGTCTTCAAACGTCGAGTGTCAATTTTATGAGAACGTGAGCGACGTTTTGGATCCCAGGGAATTGAAATCGGAAAATAAAAATCTCATGATTTTCGATGATCTGCTTTTGGAGAGACAGAACCAATGCGAATCGCATTACGTTAGGGGTCGTCACAGCAACGTGGACTGTTTCTACCTGTCTCAGAATTATTTTCGACTGCCCAGACAGACGATAAGGGAGAACACTAATTTCCTGTGTCTCTTTCGCCAGGATCTCAAGAATCTCAATCACATCTATGGAGATCACGTCGCAAACGACATGAGCAGAGAAGAATTCAGGAGATTCTGCAAGAGGGTTTGGGATGGAGGACTTCACAATTTCGTCGTGATCGAATTGACTCACGAATTTAATCGCAGAAAATATCGGAGTGGATTTGACAGGTTTTATGTTTCTGATGATAATAAAATAGAGAGCGAAACAAGGAGAACACGTTTCACAGCGAAAAATCGTTAGCGAAACATCAGGAATATTGCAACAAAAATCAAGGCGTCTGTCAAAATGCCCAAACCCAACACCATCGTGAACTTTCGGGACCACAATAGAAGGTTAAAAGTACTATTCGTCGTGTATGCCGATTTCGAATGCTTCACCATGAAAATGAGTTCCTGCCAACCCGATGCTCTTCGAAGTTACATCGGAAGATATCAAAAACACATGCCTTCAGGCTATTGCATTTATGTGAAATGCGCTTTTGATTCACAACATGACATGGGTCACTTCAACTACATGAAGCGGTGCGAAGACGACGACATGGCTCAAAGGTTTGTGGTAGAGTTAGAATCGAAAATTCAAATTTTATACGACAAATTCAAAAATGATCATCATGAGAGCACCAGAACGAGAATAACAGAGCCACCGAATGTCACATATGCAGACAATCATTCAACGAGAATTCACAGGAAAATAAGAAGGTCAGAGACCATGATCATTACATGGGTCTGTATCATGGTCCGGCCCACAGCAAGTGTAATTTAAGATATCGAGACACCGCTTTCTATCTGGTGATATTTCACAATCTCTCGGGTTACGACAGTCATCTTTCGTGAAAAATCTCAGCACCTCCCAGGAAAAATTAAACTGCATCATGAACAGCGAAGAAAGATACATTTTCTTCACGAAATGGAAGGTCGTGGAGAAGAAAAGAGTAATCGAAAAGAGTAATCGGTGAGTATTACGAACACGCTAAAAACATGTGGACATTGTTCGATATGAAAACAATCAGAGATTATCATGATCTCTATCTGAAGACCGACGTTCTGCTCTTGTCAGATGTGTTCGAAAATTTTCGAGACGTCTGTCATCGAAATTACGATCTGGATCCATCTTGGTATTTCACCGTACTTGGTCTGGCATGGGACACTCTGTTGAAGACCACCAAAGTCCAGTTGGAATTATTATCCGACATGGACATGTTGCTCATGTTCGAAAAGGCCAGGAGAGGTGGCGTCTTGATGATCTCCCACAGATATTCTGAAGCCAACAATCTCTACATGAAAGAAAGTTTCAATTCAGAATGATCGAATAAATACATAAGTATTGGGATGCTAATAATCTGTACGGTTGGACCATGAGTCATCCTTTACCGATTGGAAATTTCAAATGGGTGACAGAACCAGAAGAGATGCAAAAATGGAGAGACTATCCTTGCATTTTAGAAGTCGATTTGAACTATCCAGAAGAGTTACACCACCTGCACAATGATAATCTGCTGGCTCTCGAACGAATGGAACCGGTCGAAGGAGACAACAAAAAACTCATTCCCAGTTTATTTAACAAACGTAAGTATGTCGTCTACAGCAAGAATTTGAAACAATACGTCGATCACAGGATGAAATTATTCGACATACATCGCGTCATTCGATTCGACGAAGAGCCTTGGATGAAAAAATACATTGAACTCAACACGAATCTCAGAATTCGAGCTGAGAACGATCTCGAAAAAGATTTCTTCAAACTCATGAAGAACTGTGTGTAGGTAAATCGATGGAAAACATCAGGAAGAGAACCGACATTCAACTCATCACGTCCAAGAAAAGCGCTAAAAAATTAGTGGTGAAACCCAATTACAGACACCGAAAAAATATTTGATGAAAATCTAGTGGCTGTTCACATGCAAAAGACACACCTGAAGTTCGACAAACCCTACTATCTCGGACCAATCATCTTAGATATCAGCAATTCGAAGCAACAATCATGACGTGTATACCGAAATAGTCAACAAGATTTCGCTGACGGCCGATGACGATAAGAGATTCATGTTAAACGATAAAATAAGCACTTGGGCACTCGGACATTGGACTTTGGATATGATTAAGGCCGATAGGTTTCTATAAAATCAAGAGGAATTAGACAAATTCAATATTATGGAAGTCAATAGAGACATCAAGAGATTTAGTTTAAAAAGAAAAAGAAAAAATAACGTCATTTAGTGAATTATAATAAAATAAATAAAAAAAATATACATTTATGAATAAGAAAATATGGATATCTGTAGAAGGTGTCGCCTTACCTAACGAACCCCTATTGAACATCGATCTGTCGAATGCTATGAAGGTCTTGAAAATCAAAGATTTTCGAGGCATGTTTTCCAGAGATGCCTTGCTGAAGAGAAGACCTCGACGACGACAATTGGAATGTGGAATTTTAAATCTGGACAATTTATTGGGTGAAGGCACTCACTGGGTGGCGTGGTTCAAGAACTGGAAGAAGAATTATTATTTTGACAGCTACGGAATCTCGTCACCAAAAGAAATAAAGAACTATTTTGACGAATCGGTTGTTCGTTACAACATGGAACAAGTGCAATCGCCAGATCAAGTGTTTTGCGGTCACCTGTGTCTCTACGTTTTCAAGAGATGGTCAGAAGGAGATTGGTTTCAAGACATTCTCAACAATTTACATTAGAGAGAGATTTTTTTTATAGTATATATATAAAGGTACAAAATTATTTTTAAAAAAAACTTAATCGAATAAAACAAAAAATAAAATAAGCAAAAAATAATTCATTTTTAAAAAAAATTTGTTGAAATATATTTTTAAAACAAAAACCCAAAAGAACATGCCAGTCGATAAAATTGGTAGGACTGACAATGAAAGTCACCCCAAAAAGAAGAGGAAGACGATCGAAGTTGGCGATGGTTACGACATCGCCAATTTGTACGAACGTTACATTCGGAGATACGAACCTCGAGAGGAACCTTTGAACATGAACAATAACAAGCTCTACAATCTTCCCGATCCGGTAGATCTCGCAGATGCAGTGACTAAAAAATATGTCGATGGGGGAATGCGGATTTCGAACGAATCATGATAGATAATTACGTGGATAAAGCCATGACCAACGATCTCGATCTGAAATCCAAACGTTTGGTGAATGTTGTGAATCCCATAGATTCTACCGATGCCATGACCAAGAAATACGCAGACGACTCTCACGCGCGATTCAGCAAACACCTGAGAGGTAGATACGTTCAGAAAATGATGCAATCGGAATTGAACTCTAATTCTAACAAGATAACAAACGTGGCCACTCCCACAAATCCCAACGATGTGGCGACCAAACACTACGTAGACCTGGAACAGAGAAAGTCTGACAGACGAGAAATGAAATCGGTTCTGAATGCGGGATTCAACAAGATATTGAATCTGTTGAAGATCAATGATGCGGACAAGGACTCTGCGGTCAACAAGGACTATGTGGATTCTGCCATGATACGATCTCAAGAATACATAGAATCGCAAGTGTATGATCCCTACCTGAACAAACAATCCGACGGAACCATGGAGGGCGGCATCAACATGAATGGTCAGAATTTATTTGGTCTCGGTCGTGATCCCAAATTCGATTCCAGTGACGTCAGCAGAGAGTACATGGATGACAACATGGTTTGGAAAAAGGGTGACATCATGGAAGGTAAACTAGACATGGGCGGACACGCGCTCACGAATCTGCCGGATCCTGTGAACATGTCAGATGCCTGCACCCTGATTTCGGCAGTGGAGAAAGTCAAATACGCCAGGCAATTGATCACCATCTGGGCTGAGGAGAGTGGTGCATTAGAGGAGGGAAAAGCCGAATGGTCTTTTGGAAGCGGAGGTAGCAGATCGCAGCACGGTCAGGTGGGATATCCCATGCCATTGGGAGGCGAAATCATTCGAATGGGTCTGGCTTCCACGGATTTGAATAACAGAGCAGTCATCAATCTCATGGTGAATGGAGTAGAGAGCAATAGGAGATACAGAGTCGAAAAGACCGAGAATTAACACTCCAACGTCAGCACGTTCGGCACACCTCTCAAAGTGAATGCTGGAGACAGGATTAATTTCGTTACAAAAACCAATAATTCCGAAGCCGCCACTTCCGTGGTGAGCCTACTGATCGAACTAGATCCTCTGAACAAACAGTGAACGTGTGGAAATAAATAATTAAAAACTAATGAGTAATTATTAAAAACAAAAAAAAAACAAAAAACAAAAAAATAAAAAGTAATGAGATTTAGAAAGATGTTCAATCTCTATAGATCTCATTACTTTTTTTTTTGTTGTTTTAAATACGTTATTTCTTGTAATGTTTCATCTCGTAAATTTGATCGCCTATCTCGAAACACGAGTCGACATCTACATTTTGGAGAGCTTTTATAAATTCTCGAAAAGCAGTTGGTCCTCTATACGTCAACGTGTCTAAAAGTTTTCTGTTCTTATCTTCTATCAAGATTTTACTTTCGATTTCACATCTCATATAATCAGTCAATATCAAAGGTTCTGTTCCGACTAAAGTGTCTAGAATTATTCTTTTTCTTTATCGTTCATTTTTGTAATTTTTTTTTTTTTAATTTTTATTTATATGTTTTTTTTCTTTCTTTCTTTTTTTTCACACACACACATCTCTCATCGAACAATCAACATCTTATTTCCATCCGATTCGAATTGTAATTCTCTATCCGACAGGACCAGGGCAAATGCCTTGGTTTTTCGCGGCATGTTCTTGTCGAACTGCATCTTGATCTGAAAGTCTAAGATGCTACTCTTGAGTCATTCGCTCTGTTTATTGATGTTGAATACCAACATGGGGTACATCGGCGGTAGATATATTAGGGTTCCTCATCAATTCGTCCAGACCATGATACTTCTTTCTAAAATCTGCAGCGTCGCCGTACAGTCTGGAGAAATCATTCTTGTCGAACAACGCATTGTAATCGATTGCTGGATATCTTGTGGCATTCAGAAACACTTGCATGTTTCTCAAATTGCAGTGATCGAACAGCGACGCATTCTTTTCTTGAGACCCGTCCCTGTTGGTCTGAAATGTGACCACGATGAAACGCGGTCTCTCGGAAGCTGATTTCACGGTCAATCTCCAATCGAAGTGATTTGTGGAGGGCGGAATGCTAGCCGTGTCACACTGTCTCATTCTAAATACCACAGGTAATTTACTCTTGGATTCTATGATCCTGTAGATATGCATTTTTTCCACGGCCGAAGGTTGCACGTGCAGAACGAACCATGATATCTTGCGTAGAGTTAACTTAGCCACATCGGTCGCGGAGAGTCTCACTATCGCATCATTGTCTCCCTTTCAAATCAACGTCAGATTGTGTTTGAATCCGTACATGATCTTGTTGTAATCGGCCACGAATCCAAAGATGTGTTTCAAAGGTATCCTGAACAAAAACGATCCTTTGGGTTTGGATGTCTTGACGACATAGTCAAATATCGCAACAGTGCTGGTGCTAGTGGGTCCGATGGTGTCTTTCACCCACAACTGATTAAGTCCCCTGGATTTCGAAAAATCATCCAGATATGTCAAGAGTCTGAACATTGTGGTGGCCTGACCGGGATGAAACACGGATAGCAAGTATTTTATATTACTGAATAGATGCATGACGCCATTATTGGCTAGAGTTACCATGTCGTCGGCGGCGTATTTGCTCCCATCTTCCTTGGTGAGACGTCCTTGCACCACTACGTAACTCTCACTATGATGAACGAATAGATCTTGGGTTTCGACGTTGATTCTTATCTCTCCCGCATTGTTCAAACTCGTTCCGGTTATCGGTTCATATTTGTGAACCTCGTATTCCTCAAAGCTTTCATCTTTCGGTGTGCCTTGTGTGATATCTAGTATATTTACCATTTTTGAAGGGTTTTTTTTTTATAAATTCGTTTGCTTTTTTCTAAAAATAGTTTTAATTATTTTTTATTACTATTATATTTTTTTTTTCCTTTATATATATGTGTAAACAAGAAAATGTTAAAAGAGAGTAAATATATATTTTATTTTTTTTATTAAAACTTCATCTTCTGCAATTGTTGTTCGTAAAACTTTCCGATGATCTCTTCACCATCCAAAGCTTCGATTTCGTAAGTCACCAGATTGGTGTGAAATATTCTGATTATCACGAAGATTTCCGTGGTCCATCGAGGAGTGTAACCCTTTTTGAAGCACTTCTTATAAGGGTAGATTCTCACTCGATCACCGACCGCAAATTTCGGCGGTCTAGACTCGTTCCTGATTTTAGATCTCTTGGGATATAGATTCGCATAGATACGTTTTTCGTTTCGAGGATCGTTAGCTTCAGCGGGTGTCATCTTGATCGCTCTGTGTTGCGTGTTGTTGTAATCTTCGACCAGACCATTCAGAGTGTATATGTATTTCTTGGTCGAATTCGCTGTGAAGTACCTGTGCATCTTTTCTTTCATCTTTCGATTCCAATGTTCCACAACGCTGGCTTTCTCTTCATTTTCGATCGAGTAGAGGTCGACCAACCGACGAATGTCCTTGTTGTAAAATTCCTTCCCCTTGTCCACCCACAATTTATTCGGTTTTCGAGAAGATGAGTCGAACACGCTCTTCAGAGCCTCGGCGACGCAAGGTCCCATTTATTCTTCAAGGCTCTGATCCAACCATATTTGGAAAACACATCGATGACCGTCAATAGATATTTGATGCACTCATTCCACCTCGAAAACGATCTCATGTCGACCAAGTCAGCGGACCAAATGTCATCCAGACCCTTCACGAACACCCTTCTCTTTCAAAATTTATGCATGATGGGCTTGTGAAACTCCTCAGCCAATTCACTTGTCAATAATCACTTCTTCTTCTTTTCCGAGGCACTTTTTTTTAATGCCCCATCGAAATCGATGTTTCGCACCGATTACTTTGCCGACCAGCGAACGTACGAACTCCTCTCTCCTGGTCAGGTTCGATATGTCTATCAATTTCGCCAGCATGTTTTTATCGCAGACGTCGTTGCGAGTCTTGGTGTTGGGATGTCTGGCGTAGCACAGTTTGTGATCGTACGTGGCCACATCCACCCTATTCACAGCTTTGCTCCAAGATTTAGGAGTCAGATCGGCATTGAGTCTCTTGTTCAATTTTGTTCCAGGTCCTGTGAAACTGTGACTCGGCAGATGCATTTTGAAAGGTAGATTATTGATCATTTTATTTGTGATGCCTTTGCCTCTGGTCAAACCACACACCTTGCAAATTCCGCTAAGCATCTGTCTGTTGTTTTTAGTTCGTACTTCTTGAGAATTACCCGTCTCGGTAACTCTCTTACACTTTACGCAATACATTTTTTTTTTTAGGGTTATTTAAATAATTTCGTATTTATTATTTTTATATATATAAATTTAATATTTTTTTTTTTAAATTCTATTCTTATTATATATATATATTATATTCAATCGCTGCTCTTGAGTTCTATCAGCTTACCAAATTCCTCCCTGGCCTCTTTCCTCCCCCTTTCCACGAGAGAATCCTTCATCTCTTCCTTGATGATCTGACGAGTCTTGATTCTCACGGCTTCTTTCATGGCCTTGTATTTCATTTTCTCACCCAATATCATGAAGTATTATCCATCCGATATCCTACCGTCTTTCAACGCCATCGAGATCATTTCAGATATCGCGTCGATCTTGGGGGCGGCCAAGACTCGAATCTTTTCATGTTTCCTAGCCTTCAGATATAATTTCCTACTCAAAAAGTTTCCGACCGTGCTAAACAATCCGGCGGCTAGATGGACTCCTTCTATGGTCAACACGGTCAGAAGGCTGGCTGCGGTCGCCAACAATCCGATGTCGTCCATGTGTAAACCCATGGAAATTGTGATGAGTGTCGTGTCGACTGCGTTGACGAATTTCACGAGGCACGAATACTTCTTGAGAGAACGACGAGAGTCTCTCTCTCTCGAGTCAGATACAATTGGATTCTACTGATTTGATCGATGCGATACCTCTCTCCTCTTTCTTTTTCTTCTGGCAACGGCATCGTTGGCAAAACGTTCAGCTTCTCATTCTCGTCGTCATCTAACGACGGATACAATTTATTTCTGGTTCTCATTTTTTCTGTGTGTGTGTTTTTTCTTTCTAATATTAGATAAAATTTACGCGTGTATTTATTTTTATTTTCTATTCTCCCTTATTTATATCAACAAGAAAACTTAGACATATGCTTCCTTCAGCAATAATTTCAAGATGCATCCCCTGTCTTCTAAAGTCAGACTTCCACGCGCCAATTTCATTTCTTCTGAACCGTTGGGCCTGTCTTGCCTGCTACAGAAGACTAATCTCCTCCAAAACTTGATCACGTCATCAATTTGAACGCATTCGAACACCAGTACGAAATACTTGATGACCATATCTTCCCTTTCCATCGTCAGACACGAATGATCCTCATGATCGAAGTCTAGATGATCCCGACACCCGACGCATCATTCTAACAAGAGGCAACCTAGTTGTTCGTTCATGCAGAATGCGTAGGCTCTCATCAGCATGTTTAAAAGAAACTTTGCTCTCATAATCTGGGAATCGTTCATGATTTACGTATTTCATTATCTATTTGATTTGATATTTATTTTTAAATAACTATTTATTTATATATATTTTTTTCTCCTATATATATTATATCAATCACTTTTTATTTCCTCTTGTGAATCTCGTGATTCTCTTACAATTTACCTCAAAACTCATAACGATTTTTTATATTTTTCCGTCTCTTCCCCTCCACTCTCCGCCGTTTTTTCATCCACGATCGATCGCACCGTCATCTAGACCACGTGCATCGTTCTAACAAGAGACGATCTAGTTGTTCGTTCACGCAGAATGCGTAGGCTCTCATCAGCATGTTTTTAAGAAACAATGTCCTCATAATCTAGGAATCATTCACGATTTACATATTTTATTATCTATTTGATTCGATATTTATTTTTTTAAATAACTATTTATTTATATTTTTTTCTCCTATATATAGCAATCACTTTTTATTTCCTCTTGTGAATCTCATGATTCTATTACAATTTACCTCAAAACTCAAAACCATTTTTATTTTTCCTCTCTTCCCCATCCACTCTTCGCTGTTTTTTCGTCCGCGATCGATCACAAACGTGGAGAGAAAATTTTCCTCCATTCTAATTTTTCGACATTTGTTAATTTTTTATATTTTGCTGTCCCAGAATCCGCACTAGTTGGTCATCGTGAGTTAGACAGTTCGATCGATCTTTGGCAAACGTCTGGAAAAAAATTTAAGATCGATTTTCCTGTCCTAGAATCCGCAATCATTTTTCCCGACTGGATCACGCCCACCTCCGTCTAGAACCCGATTGCCAACGTCGGTGTCCTAGAAACCGCAAACGCATTTTTATGCTGTCCCAGAAACTGCGAAGCATTTTGCCTGCATTTGCCAATGATCGATCGAAGTGTTTGACCCGCGATGGTGAACGTTGAGAAGATTTAAGGTTGATTTCTTCGATTTTTCGTAGATTTTTCCTTCCGCGCGAATTCTGCTGAATTCGCACTCATTCGCCAACAGCTGTTTGAACCGTCTAGGACATGATAAGCTACTTGTGCAGATTCTGGGACAAAATGTACAAAGCTTGTTTTGTACATTTCGTGTACATTTTAACAGTAAACTCTATGGGTACGTGTACGTGTACATGTACATTTTTTCGACAAAAAGTGTCCCAGAATCCGCCGTTTCTCTCTACTGACGTTGAATGCGTGGATTCTTTGGAATTTAGTATTTTCAGCGGAAATTGAGGTGCTTCGGAAATTAAAATCGAAGAATTTATACTTCCTCGTCATGCCCCTAAAGGGATCCTCTAATGAAACTTGTTTGGAGTAAATCAGTTTAAAAATCAACTACATTTTGCGAACTTGGACAAAAAATATTAAAGCTTGCGTCCTTCTTCAAGAAACAACGCGGGCAGTGTTGGCATCCCCCTGACCCACGTAGCCCTGTCTGTGCATCTTCAGTTTTGACCGTGAGTTCCCTCTCATAAAATATTATTTTATTAGGCCAAACAAAATTAAATAATTGATTCTCAGGCATTTGTTTTTAGAAAGTCAAATGAGGGAGCACGGTTTTTATTTTTTATTCCTAGTGGAATGGTCTCCGATGCCTAAAATTCACTTGTACACAGTTGTGAGAGCCTAAAATTAAATACTAGAGCCTCCATGTTGATTTCACTGATAGGTTTTTTGTAACAGCGATCATACAACACAAAAGCAATACAGAACAACTAAATTGGAGAAAAAAATAAGGAGTTTTTTTAACTGGTTGAATGCTAAAAGCCACAATCAGGCAATCAGGCAAATGTCTCTGCTATTCGCTTTGGTAAGGGTTAAATTTAGTTTATACAATCCGGTCAATAAGGGTTCGAACAGGAAATGTTTTCGGAATAAGAGGAGAAAAATATTGTTAACTTTTTCTTGAATTCTTTCCTATTCTCTGTCTTTCTGATATCTGTTTCTACCTCGTTCCATTTCTCTAGCAGCGCAAAAACGGGTAATTTATCCAGAGTTTTGGTTTTGTGTGTACGTAAGAAACCAACATGGCGAGTAATCATGTTGGATTGGTTATTTACATTTGAGAATTTTGCAAATGAAACCGAGAGATTTCCATTATGCCAATCAAACATAAATAATAAGGCGTGTAATTTGTATAAATCTTTTAACTTCAATATACTATCTTTGATAAATAGGGAGTCAGTGTGGGCATTGTATTTCTTATTATTTATTATTCGAAGTGCTCGTTTCTGCAGTTTTTGAAGATGATCACAGGCTTTTGAAGCACCCCATAAAGGAATTCCACAGATGAATGGCTCTGTATCAGAGTGAAATATTAAGTTTTCATAACACTATGAGGGAGAAACTTTTTAACTTTATTGAGAACGAAGTTGGCAAGTCCAACTTTCGTGTAGTGTTGATATATGTGGGCGCTGTACGATAAGTTGCCATCAATATTTAAACCAAGAAACTTTAAGGACTTCTCACTTTCGCCACTGCCAAGCTCGCAGATTACCCGATTGTTTATACAGATATTCTGGTGAGTAACATTCCTTTCTCTGAGACCTGAATTAAGTAAGATGTATTTCGTTTTCTTTTCGTTCAGGACTAGGTGGTTGGCTGCGCACCACTCAAATATATTTTTTAATTCCTCATTGAAATCTGAGCGTAGGGCATTTATCTCAGCTCCAGACTTGTATGCTTCTGTGTCATCGGCAAACGACAAGACATTTAATGTATATAAGAAATAAAATAGGGCCCAATATAGAACCTTGTGGAACTCCACATGTCAGTTCAGTTAGATTTGATTTACTATCACCTAACGATACATACTTATTCCTGTTCTTCAGGTAGCTTTTGAACCAACTTAAAGCGTTACCTCTTATTCCATAATGTTCGAGTTTTTGAAGAAGAATGCCGTGGCTTATTGTATCAAAGGCTTTGGAAAGGTCAAGAAAAATAGCTGAATTGGTGTCCCTACTGACTTCGTTATTTTGCAATGTGCTATGCAGCTTCCTAAAACCATATTGGTGGTGACAGAGAATATCGAACTTATTCGGAAATTTTATCAGTCTAAAAACATTAGTTTTTCTAAAATCTTTGAAAAGACAAGGAGAATACTTATTTGTCTATAATTTGTGAAGTTATATTGCCCGATTTAAAGACTGGGATTACCCTTGCAATTTTCATTCTGTCAGGGACTATTCGGGAGAGGATGATATGATTGATATCCTTGACGGGTATAGGGTATGTTGAGAGGGATTTGAAATATTTCTGTTAGGCCGATAATGTCAAAGGTCTTTTCCGACGATTGCATATCACATAAGTTGTTCAGGTAATCCCAGTGGGCATTAAAAAGGTGGGATGATGGATGTGATTCCGGGGCGTTCTCCCCTAGGAATAACTGCAAAATGTGTTATCAAATCGAGCCTTCATGTTTACAATACCGCAGATAGGTAGTTGTTAGTCCAAAAATCACTGGCGAAGCCGAGAGTCTAGGGAACCTTGTTGCCACCCTCCCAAAACAATTAAACCCCCTTCAATATCCTAAATTCTACGATCTACATGGAGCGTCAAATAATGAAATCAGATTACATACCACGCTTGACGTTCTTTCGGGACTCAAAATAGCGTTATTTGGGGCATATTTATTCAACATTTATCGGGGGGGGGGGGGGGGCAAAACTGGGCCTCCACGGAGACATTTTTGAAATACATACCCCGTCGACATCACCAACGCAGAGGAACAGCATATTGATACATTTTCTCATCTCAAGACTTTGATTTTCGTGATATACCTACAGCATGAAAATGTATAATCCCCAACCCCAACCCCCCCTCCCCCCCCCCAAAAAAAAAATCCATCACCCATGTGTACCCCCAATTTTAATTCCGGGCAACGCGCCTGTCGAGAACGGGTAACCCACTTTCCGATAGATGCTATATTGTGTTATGTTTATCCAATATGTTAATATATGCTGCCCACTCATTAGGACTCTGAACCCAGACGCTAGTGTCCTATTATACTAATAACACGGAGCTTCCTACCAAGTAAAGTGAGTAAATATGAACTGGCGTACTTCCCGGCATTTCCACGGGTACCCATTATTTTCTTGTCGCACTAGTGAATAAAAGAAAGGTGCATTTTTCAAGTAGTTACTTCCCGCTCTGCAGTGAAGGAAAATAATTTTTATTCGAAGTTGCAGTGATTAATATTATATCTAAAGATTAACAAGTCAATAAAATCGCAGCTAGCTAACTGATGAGTGCAGGCAAAAACCCCGTCCATTCCCCATTATTGAATGCAGTCTGTCTTGCTTTCACACACACAACCAACTTTATAATCGCCTAGGTCGATAGTGAAACAATGGTTGCATCTTGAAATTTCTTTACCTTTTAACATGGTATTCCTGAATTGTTTTTTTCCGACACCAAAGTGCTTCAGCACAGGGGCGGATCCATTTTAAATTTATGGGAAGGTTTCGATTATTGAAACTTACATCCCCAGAAAGCTGTTGAATTAAATCATCACCGCCCCACAACACCGATTTCTTCCCGAGATGTCGCCGACACATCAGCGCTGTTTATTGTTTTGGGTATTTTTTTAAGTTTTTTTTTTTTTGTTTTTTGTTTTTTTTGCATTTCGTTACTTTTTGCCTAAATCGATTTCATACAACCTCCCCAAAATCTTGAAAAGTTGCATTCTACCCCCCCCCCCCCAGCTTCTCCCCCCTCCCTCCCCCCCCCCCCCCCCCCGCGCATGGCTTCTGGGCCATCAGTGGGACGAGCTCGCCTCAAATGAGGGACCCTAAACTGTTATTGAAAATAAAAAAAAATTCAGTTCCTCGCCGCTGTTCGGTAGTTTTCTCAGGCCTCCTCCAGCCATAAAACTGTCCAATACGATATCACTATGAATACTGAAAGTCTCATTCATTTATTTATTTGTGTTTAAGGTACATTAAGGGAACGTGTAACATCCAGCATCTATGGCTATACCATATAACTGCAACATAGGTATGAAATCAAGATCAGCCAATCGTTTACACCTTTCTTTCCCATTTTGGAGGAGTCCCATCCTAGACGCTGGTCATCTGGTCCTATTCTACCAGTAAGGCAGAACGTGTTTATCTCCGTAAACAAGTTCTACTCCACTTCCGGTGTTCCTGCAAGGACAAAGTGCCATTACATTCCAATAAATGAATAAATGAATAAATGAATGAATAAAGAAATTTACAAAAATCGTCATTCACATTTTATTTTAAATTTTTTTTCCTGAGAAATATAGCTTATAACGGGAACGCGGTGGCTCAGTAGGTGGAGATGCAGGCTGCAAACGGAGAGATCCTCGGTTCGAATCCCACCTGCGGCAACCGCGCTGTGTTCTTGGGCACGACACTTAATCCCGATTACCCACGTAAGGGCACGACGGCGCTGTGTACTAAGACGTACTGCACGTCGATCGTGCGCTTATCTTCAACCAATACTAACCCTGCTTGTGTGGAGTTATTACATTGGGGAGTCTGACAGTTGCTCGCCGTTGCTCGGTGGTTCTCTCCTGGAACTCCGGCTTCCTCTACCTGTAAAACTGTCCGACACGAGTTGACCCTGCATTTCCAATGGTCGTTTATCCACAATAAATAAATATAGCTTATGATGCCTCAGTGGAACGGGATTCTTGAAATAAAGGATATGGAATGAGTGTTTTGGTCACTCGATATTAACCCTTTACCTAACATGAAAAGCAGACGACACTTGCGAAAAAAATTCCTGAATAACTATTATTTTAATTTTTTGTCTCAAAAACATAGGTTATGACCCCTCATTGGAACGAGCTCGTTCCAATGAGGGGTCATAACCTATGTTTTAGGGACAAAAAATGAAAAAATAATGAAAATTAATTAGCGATTTTTGAGAATAGCGCTGGCCGGTGTTGGCCGTAACGTTAGGTAAAGGGTTAATGAAAAGAGACTAAGAAATTTCCGTTTTGCCTCTCCGAGCCTCGGCAAAACAGAAAATATTTAAGACTTGTTTCATAAATATCGAATGACCCAAATCACGAATTTCATATTCTGTTGATCAAATGACATCACAGTTACCAACAACACATCGTTTAGTTAGAAAAGGGTTGGACTTGAAACAGAATGGAATTTCCCCTTGAACGTCATGCGTTATAAATCAATATACATGTTACATAAGTAGAAGAATGTCAAACTGATGTTTCGAAATAGCATTAATTTAACCAACCAGAAAGCGTTCTTTTGGAAACTGACCAATCAAATCAACTGAAGGTGTTATGAAGCACGATTTAATATTTATTGATAATATGAAATGGTAATGAGCCGAGAAAACGGAGAAGTCATATGATAAATTTAGCAAATGGTGCCTCAGTGGAACGGGATGGTTGAAAATGTTTTCACAAGCGTCGTCTCGGTTTGTGTTAAGATAGGCATCTCGGTCTGTCGACGGCTATTGTTTCAAAAGGTGGTACACGGGGGAGTGAATAATCCTATTGTTCTAAAGTTGTAGAGCTAACGTTTGGGAAATGAGCAAAGGGTGAACTGTGAGGCAACAGACGAATGAATCAGTTAAGCTAACAAAATCGGAAGAAACACCAACACATATTTAGCAAATAGATCTTACAGATGTGCCCCTGCCTCCCACCAATTTTTTTTATCTGACAACCTCATTTTTGTCAAAGATAGAGAGAAGTCATTCTTGGAATAGAAAAGCTTTTCTTTATTGGTAGAGCGGGGGAGTGGGGGGGGGGGGGGATTCTTCAGAACCGGTTTCGGTTCATATTCGATTTCAGGAAAAAACCTCGGCTGCGATTCAGATTTATATGTGTTAAGAACATATATTAAATAACATTGCAGACTCCTTAACTTGGAAAAATTCCGCAATTGCTTGTATGACACCACTCACCACAAAAAAAGACTTTGCTGTTACTATCTCCATTGGGTTCAACCTAATTTTCATTTGGTCATTCTGAGGGGTTCTAGAGGATCAGTTGCTCCGCATACTGAGTTAGAAAAATACATAAGTTAGGGAAACAAATGAATAAAGTTCATCTACTGTTTGTGTTCTCATTGTCACATATTCTCCCTTATTGACTCGTCTGGTGGACGAGGCAATAAGGAAGAAAAGCTGCAATGAGAAGAAGTCAAAATGTTCGCCAATTTTACAGGAAGATTATGTGACAAGAGTCCATAGCGGTCACAAGCCCAGTTCCCTCCCAATAAGGTAGTTTAATCAGTTTGTGCACAAACGCAGTAAAATCGTTCGGCCGGTGTTTCCTGGGACCTGGCAAAACCGGAACCGAACCGGAAAAACCGCCGAGCTCAAGTGACTGAAATTTTAACTCTTTGAACTCCAGTGGCCCTTTTTTTCCGGCAGGGTCACAAGCTACGTCATAATGTCATTAAGGGGGTGACTGCAAGGTAAATGTGTGGTGTAGACCAATCAATATTTTCAACGTGCAGCCCAAAGGCTGCACGTTGAAAATATTAATTGGTCTTCCCCCGAATAATAAATATGGACTCCTCCTATTGCTACCATGGAAATGACATGGAAGATACCACCGGGATTCAAATCGTTAATGGCACCTTAATCGTGTCCGACAGATTTACGTGTGGAAGAAGCCGGAGTATACGAAGAGAATCACCAAGAAGTGGCGATTAACTTTCAGACTCTCCAGTATGCTAACACAGCAAAGGCAGAATTAGCATTGGTTGAAGGCAGATGAAGATAAGCGTGGTTGTTTTACTACAGAGCGCAACCGTGCTCAGTTCGGATTTATATAGTACACTACCCAAGGTCCCAACTCAGATGACACAGGTCAGGATCGAATTATGAATTTTGGAGAGAAAAGGTTTTGTCTTCGTTTTACAAGTGCACCATCCAACCTGCACAAACTTGAGCTGATTTACAAAACACTCGTGTTCCATAGTTATCGAACTGTTGAGCTGCGCTACATGTTCAAGTGGATTTTTACACCCGACATTGTTCCATCAATTGTTGATGAAAAAACCGAGTCTTCAGTGATTATTGTATTATTTTCTCAGGGTTTGAAAAAGTTTATAAGCGGACAATCAGCTTTCCGTGTGCTCTGTTGATATATTTAGACAAACAGGATGAAGAAACCCGGACAACTGGGGTGAGGGGCGGAAATAGTGTTTTAGATATATATACATTATTTACAAACGGACGGCGTCGCAATAGGTTCGCGATTAGGGATGAATTTTGCGTGCACATATATGAAAGCCAATGAACCTTGATACCCTGAAAGTGGGTTATAGCAACATCCAGGGTCTCAAACGGAAAGTAAGTGAAATTGCTACATTGATCGAGGCAGATGAGTTTGACGTCATGGGCTTAAGCGAAACGTGGGTAAGACACGAGGAACGGGTAGACCAAGTAAGGGGGTACGTATGGATAGGTGTAGGGCGAACGGAAGGCCAGAAAGAAGGGGTAGGGGTAGGCATGTACATTAAAGAGGATTTAAAACCGTCGTTGATCACAGACCTGGAAAACATCAGCACCCCGGCTGAGGTATCGAAAGAAATTGGATGGGTAAGGATCAGTCTGAAAAACAAAAGTATTGCCCTTGGGGTTGTGTATTGTGCGGTGGAGGGAAGCAAACCCGAGTGGAATGATTCGATATACTCAACACTAAGGTCCAATATCACCGAACTACAAAACAAGGGGCTCGGTATAATTATGATGGGTGACTTTAATGGCCACATAGGTAATGATGAAGAAGGCATAGAGGGTGGGGACAATAAAGTCAACAGGAATGGAAGAAAGCTGTTGATCTTCACAAACGAGCTCGGTCTGAAGATTCTGAACAGGGACGCGAGGTGAAAGGGGAAATGGACCTGGGAGAGGAACGACAGAAAATCAATAATCGACTACATCCTCACAGATATTAATGTATAGAGGGAGGAGATAGGGGTAGAAGTGGATGATGATGGTAAAATGGAGGTCACAACTTGATTACAGTGACGATCAGGGCCAAAACTCGAGTAAAAAGCAAAGGAAGCTCTAAAGAGATTTGGGAACTCAAAAAGGATGCTAACTGGGCGAAGTAAACTGAACCCAAAGCTTGAAACCGTACCCAAGACGGGCAGTGTCCAGAAGATGGCCAAAGCCAGAGTTGCGAGCCTGGTGGAGGCAGGAAAGGAGAGTGCAGGAAAGGTCAGTGAGCCAACACGGGAACTTGGGTACAGAGTGAATGAAGAACTGAAAAGGGCCATAAAGGGAAGAAAAGCCAATTGTGCAGCATACAGGAGAAGTAGAAAACTTAAGGGGGCGGAAAGCAACGAGGCCACAGTAGCAAAGGAAGAATACCGCCAAGCATGAAATAAAGTAAATAAGATTAAAGACGATAATCGGAGAGTACGAAATCGCAGTTTTATTAGGACGATAAGAACGACAGGGGGGTCAAGTTCGAACGTATTTTGCAAATGGGTCAATAAACGTAACAAAGGAAGTAACCCACAGAGTATTATGGAGCCCGGGAAGTGACAGGCTTCTCTCTTTTTTTTATTTCGTTTCAACGAAATATTATTTCGTTTTAACGAAATATTTCGAAATAACGAAATAATATTTCGAAATAACGAAATATTATTTCGAAATAACGAAATAATATTTCGAAATAACGAAATATTATTTCGTTTAAACGAAATAATATTTCGAAATAACGAAATAATATTTCGAAATAACGAAATAATTAATTCGTTTTAACGAAATAATATTTCGAAATAACGAAATAATATTTCGTTTTAACGAAATAATTAATTCTTTTTAACGAAATAATATTTCGAAATAACGAAATAATATTTCGTTACGAAATAATATTTCGAAATAACGAAATAATTAATTCGAAATAACGAAATATTATTCGTTTAAAATTACTCAATAGAATTAAACTGCGTGGAGTCAGTGAGGATTGCCTCGCTACTCATTGAGATCTTTAGGATTGAGTCTGTGAGGATTGCCTCGCAACTCTGCGTGTGGGGAGTGGGCTCCGAAGAAACACACCCCTTACCCCATCCATAGCAACAATCACACAGCAGGCACAATATACAATAGCGGATACCTATCTTTCTCTCTACCTATAACTTTTCTAACTGAACATTCTCAAATTTTCTTGCAACACTCTTATCAAGAAGACGCATGGAAATGGTAGACAAAGCGTAGGAGGAATTGGTGCAACCTACCTTTCTGCAACATATACAAGAAACCACCAAACGCTAGGCAAGGATTGAAACAAGCTTGTCTGGCTGGGAACGAGTGTACATTTGATATAAATAAACATTTGAATAAAGATTTAACAGCCCTTTTAAGGGCTTGAGGGTGTGTGTCAGTGAGAGTTTTTTTTTTTTTTTTTTTTTCTTGGGAGGGGGGGGGGGGTGGGGTGGAGGAGGTCATTTGGAATTCCCGAAGGATAACCAGATACCTCAAAATCACATACGGCATCCTATCTCCCAGAGGGCTTGATGGATGACTCCCGGTTTTTCAAACTAAACTGTTGGAGCTTTCTTCACTTCTTTTTTGTAACCGCTATGGTCATATACCGGGGCCGCTACCAAACCGGCGTTGCTGTTTGGTTTTCTTTTCTCTTCTTCCCTTAAACTTGCCATCGCACAACATTACATTCTGGCTCGCCACCATGGTGGGACTCAAACCTCTACCATCGCCGAACTGGAACCGAATAGAGCTCGCTATCTAATAGTTTTAAAGGCGTTGAGGGATTGAGTATTGACCATCTAACACTCAAACGTAAACTGCCGGGTATTCTAACCGCGTGCATAACCCCCTCAGACTCCATTTTGGGCAATAGGAAAGCTAGGCCTGTGTGATCCAAGGGAAAAAAAATAAGGTTAACCGGGTCGCAAGGGATTTGTAAATCCCACATCGCCCCTGCGCGCCTTCGGCGCGCTAAAACCTTTCATTCATTCAATCAACAGTCATAACCTTTCATTCATTCATTCAACAGTCATAAATATATTATGGAGATAATAAAAAACCGGAGAGGTGGATTAATGCTTTGCAACTATGGCTACATGTATAGAAAATTAGCCACAAGGAAAAATAAGATATGGTGGAAATGTACAAGAAAAACTAGTATGGGTTGCAATTCCACTCTTTGTACCACTCTAGATATAACAGATCCTGAACCCAGCAAACCACACAGCCATCCTCCAGATGAGACATCAATTGAATACACCAAGTGCCGCAATGCAATGCGTGACCAAGCTATCCAATATTTTGATAAGCCCGGTCAAACTTTGCTCAGACCATTGGTACCGTGGGTTCTCATACACAAGAACGCTCCCCACTGGCAAAGAACACCAAACGTAGTATACGTCGCCAACGAAAGACGCCAGCAGTACCTCAACAACTATCCGATTTTGTTCTACCAGACGATTGGCATCAGACTATTGGACCTGAACCTGAGACATTTTTACTCTATGATAATGGTCCCGAGGCTACTAGCAGAACCATAGTATTTGCGACAAAAGATGGACTTCGACGACTGGTTCTTCAACTCTATTTATGGACGGAAATTTTGCAATGGCACCGCCACTGTTTTCTCAGTTGTATGTAATGAGGGTACCATTCCGTAATGTAGCTGTGACATGTGTTTACGCTTTATTACAGAACAAATTACGTTCTGCATATGACGAGTTGCTGCAAGCTGTGGTTGATAAGTGAAATGAGCTTGAATTAGAGATTAATGTTCAAACTGTCATTACTGACTTTAAAGGTGCTGTGCTTCGAGCTGTAGCTGGAGTATTTGGTCCTAACACTGTGACAAAAGGGTGCTTTTATCACCTGACCCAAAGCACATGGAGGAAGATTCAGCAGTTGGGTCTTGTCAGCATGTATAAGGCAGATGAAAACTTCAGACACTTTTGTGGCGAGCTGGATGGCCTAGCATTTTTACCAATAGACGAGGTGTCTCAGGGCATGTCACATCTCAAGGATATTGCCCCTGAAGAAGCTGATGAGTTAATAGATTATTTTGATAAAGCATTTGTTAGTGGAAGCTACCGTATGATGAGAAATGAGGACAATACTGACACTGTGCGTCTTCGTCGTGTTCCGCCACTTTATCCACCTGCTGTGTGGAACTGTCATGCAGCTACACTCGCAGATGAACACAGAAAAAATAACATATGCGAGGGGTGGAATAACATGTTCCTAAACTTAGTTGGACATTACCATCCATCTGTGTGGAAAGTGATACAGTGGTTCCAACGAGATGAGTCTATGGTGCGAACTGTAATTAACCAAGACTCTGTAGGTAATCCTCACAAAGAAACGTGTTACGTTGGCAAATAGATAACTTCAGAGAAGACTAAAAAGTCTATGCCAAGATCGAGTGAATGGTACCAAGAGTATACATGAATTCTTAGATGGTGTTGGCCATAATATACGTATAAACAAGCGCTACTGAGTTAGGGAGAGAAAATGGTCTGCCATATTGTTAACCTACAGCCATACTAATATGGATGTCATTGGAAACGGGTTATTGACCTGGTTCCAATGACATCCATATCAGTATGGTTTTATCAACTTTGCAGAGTTACAGGGCGGAGAGGGGTTAAATATTTGATGCAGTAATTTAGTGCTGCTTGTTGTGCTAAAGGGTCAGTAACTTATCAAAATCAATTTCCTGCATATAGCAACATAAAACCATACTAATATGGATGTCATTGGAAACGGGTTATTGACCTGGTTCCAATGACATCCATATCAGTATGGTTTTATCCATTCCACTTTGCAGAGTTACAGGGCGGAGAGGGGTTAAATATTTGATACAGTAATTTAGTGCTGCTTGTTGTTCTAAAGGGTCAGTAACTTATCAAATTCAGTTTCCTGCATATAGCAAGATAAAATCATACTAATATGGATGTCATTGGAAACGGGTTATTGACCTGGTTCCAATGACATCCATATCAGTATGGTTTTATCCATTCCACTTTGCAGAGTTACAGAGCGGAGAGGGGTTAAATATTTGATACAGTAATTTAGTGCTGCTTGTTGTGCTAAAGGGTCAGTAACGTTGGCGGATTCAAAAAGAATGAGTCTTTAGTGACGTATATGCGCACTGGCAACGGAAGTCGTGGAGTTGTACTTGGGAGAGAGCGTCCCGTACTGGGTCTGCGCCGGTTGATCTCGACCCAGTTTTGGCTTATTTTTTCTCGGTGCTTTTGCACCACTTTTCTTTTCCAAATTGCTTGGGAAAGACAAAAATAGAGAGTATATTATCCGAGTTGGGGACTTCCACTGTAGTGCAAGCCTGTAGTAAACAATTGTGAGTAGGGTGATAAGAAAAAGATGCTTATGGCCTTTTTGGATGTCAAAAAGGTATACGATAGAGTATGGAGGGAGGGTATGTGGCGCAAGCTGGAGGCTCTGGGCTCAGGAGGCGAGTTTGTTGGAATTATGAAAGCATTATATAAAGATGTACAGAGTGAACTTAGCCTGGGGAACATTACAACAAAACGTGTGCCTATGGAGATAGGCCTAAAACAGGGGTGTATCCTTTCGCCAATCCTGTTTGCATTGTACATCAAAGGTATAGGAGATGAACTCCTGCGTAGCGACGAGGGGGTAGCAGTTGAGGAGTTGAAGATCCCATGGCTATTTTTTGCAGACGATATGGTTCTAGTGTCAGAAAGCGAAGAGGGGCTAACGAAAATGCTGGGAATTGTTGGGAAATATGGGAGCAAATGGAGACCCGAACTTAATGAAAGCAAGAGCAAAGTTATACCTGTGGGCCGCAAAGTGGACCCCACTCGAACGTGGAGAGTGGGTGAGTTCTGCATTCCGGAAGGGAGCAGCAAACTTCTCAGTGCATGAGAGACAGGCGATTACGAGTATTTGGGGGTAAATATAAACTTTACAGGAAGAGGCATCTACCGAAAATTGATTCTGAAGGGGAAGCGAATCCTTAACCAAATGAAACTTATAGGGAGAAACAGTTTTAATAAGGTTTTCGTGGGGAAAACCATTTGGGAAATGGTGGGGCTGCCAAGTATAACATACGGTACGGAAGTGGTACCCCTAAACCAGACGGCCGTAAAGAGCTTGGAAATTCTGCAGAACGATGCAGGCCGATGGATAACGGGGACGAGTAATGCCTCAGTGCTAGAAGCAATCAGGGGTGAGCTTGGGTGGATGAGGATCAAGGAGAGGATAGACCTGTTGAAACTCGGTTATCTTAATTATTTGGTAAATCTCCCCGACAGCCGATGGTGTAAAGTAATGTTCCTGAGAATTTTCAACTCAAATATCAAAACGGGGTGGATGGTCCAAGTGAGGGAGCTAGTAGAGAACTACTCATTGGAGATCTCGGACCTGGACGTTGGGGCAAACCAGGGTAAAAAAATCGCCAGAGAAAAGGTCATGGGGGATTGTAACCGTAATTGGCGAGAGGGGTCAAATCAAAGAGGTCTTTGGGTGGCCTGCGTGATAAAGAGGGGCCAGGTTTTGAAGAGTACCTTGATGGCACCTTTAGGGGGGGGGTCACTATTGTTCAAGCTGAGGTCACGATCCCTGGAGCTGAGGGGGAAAATTGGGAAAGACGGTGAAAGGGAGTACCAGATGTGTAACTTGGGCATGGTGGAGACCCTGGAACACTTTCTTCTAGAATGCCCAAAGTATCAGTCTAAAAGAATGAGATTCACTGGGAGTATAATGGGGAAGTGGGATGGGAGAATGAAGGACATGTGGGTGGGGGGGGGGACTCAAAGGAGAGGGTTAGTTTGCTGATCGGAGAGATTGGGAAGAATGGAGCAAGGGATGTCATCAGGCAGTTCGTCTCCGAGTGTTGGGAGGAGAGGAGAAGCGTGGGAATAGGGAGGCAGTTGGGAGTTCAGGGGTAACCAAGGCCTTTTCGTCCGAGAACCGCGACAAATCAGCGGCTGGCCAAAGTGTTATTATTATTATTATTATTATTATTATTATTATTATTATTATTATTATTATTATTATTATTATAATGGGAAGAGAAACTGTCAAAAGCATCGAAGTTACATCCCCTTGAACAGATACGGTACGTTGATTATATCTGGGGAGTATGGACGCATGGGTTGGAGTCTCTGAAACAATAGCATTCTTTGGCAAATACGATACACCCAAGATCTTATACAAGTTGATTTAAGGTGGTCTGGAAATAGTATAGAATTCTACGACACGATAGTCAAAATTGAAGACGGATTTCTTAAAAGCGGTTTATATACAAAACCCACGGACACTCATCAACACCTGCACGCAAAGTCGGATCACCCAATCAACACTACAAGAACGATACCACATGGAATAGCTTGAAGAGTAAAAATAATTTGTTCCGATAATGCTGAATATGAATGCCACAAAAATCATATACAACAACACCTGCATGCCACTGATGCCAGAGGTTACGACGAAAAGTTTGGAAGCGAACAACTAAAAAATCTCGACCAAATCGAGCGTAAACAGTTACTTGAAAAACGATCCAGCAAATCAACCGGCGAAAGAATTCCGTTTGTGGTCACTTACTCGCGTCGCCTCCCCGACATCGGGAAAATAACACGGGGTGGATGCCCATTTTACACCGCTCAAAACGCATGAAGTTGGCATTCGAAAAACCTCCTCTGATTTCGTACAAAAGGCTGAAAAATTTGGGAGAAATTATAGACCATAGTGTAACAGACCCCGCTAATTCCGCCCCTCTTAATTCACTCCTCAAGCGGTGCCTTGTAAGGGTTTGGGTGAAGCCAGAGCTACAGGTCCTTCTCCATCGAGGACGACTTGCACAATGGCTCCATTCGAAACAATAAGAGGGTCCCTATGGGGGGTAGCAGTTTGAAAAAAACGTAAGGGCCTAAAGAATCAGGTACGATTCCCCTATATCAATTTACTAGGTGCTATCAAATCTAAGGGGTTCAATGAACAAGATTATAATGAATGTTAATATATTTTTATTAAATTCCTATACATACAACAACCTATACAGTGGCGGCGCCAGAAAATTTTTTTGTGGGGGGGGGGGAGCAACTAGGTGGGGCAGACTCCCATGAAGGGGGGCAAATACGTAAAGGATCATATCATTACTTTGTTATGAGGTAGTCCAAACTTGGACCCAAAGTCCGCAATATACTTTTTTGGTTTGGTACGTCCTGTGGACGTACCAAACCAAAAAATTATATTACGGACTTTGGGTCCAAGTTTCGACTAAATGTAATGGTAATTAGCGGTCCTCCTTTCAAAAAATCTTGGATCCGCGTCTGGTGGGTCTGTGCGAGAGAGAGAGAGAGAGAGAGAGAGAGAGAGAGAGAGAGAGAGATGGGGGAGGGAGAGAGACAAATTTGGAATTTTCTGGTGTTTGGAGGTTTCGATACTCAGGTTTCTGGAACATGGATATCATCAAAGCACTCAAACGAAGAACAATCGTTTTTTCCAAGTGAAATAATTGAACAGTGCAAGGGAGATAATGCCCGTCTGTCATAATGCGAAATCCATGAATTTTTTTAGACAAGGGATATGGATAGACATGCCTTTGTTGGCTCATAACTTAATTATAACTTATAAGTATCTGCATCCGAGTCTTTAAATCTCTACTGCCTGGATGTGTTCATCAGCTAGCCTGAGGCTTTGGGCTAAGTGTGTATGGGAATAAAAAAAGAGACGGGTGTGTGTGTGTGTGTGTGTGTGTGTGTGTGTGTGTGTGTGTGTGTGTGTGTGTGAGAGAGTGACTGAATGTGCTTGTGTGTGAGGGTGGATGGAAATGCATGCGAGATGGTTGGGGGTGGGGGTGGGGGGTGGGGGCGGGGTGGGGTGGGGGCAACTGGGGGAGGGGGGCAAAGCCTTCGTTGGGGGGGGCAAATGCCCCCCCCCCCCCCTCCGTAGCGCCGCCACTGAACCTATATGCTTAAAGTATCCATGCGTTAATTTGATATCAAACTCAACGTATTTAGTAAAGTGGTGGGCGACATATTAAGGGGCCTAGAGTGCCGAGCACCCCCCCCCCCCCCGTCTCAACTTCTTTTCCAAAATCCCCCCCCCCCCCCCCCCCCCACCCAACATACACCAGATGACGGCATCCAGTGCCGACCGTGAATTATAGATATGAGCACAGCGTCATAGTGCCTGATTTGCAGATAATTTTGCTACATTTTCTCAGGGACTGGGGAATGCAAGATACTGGGAACCCCAACACTCTTAACCTGAAAGATACCTATACACTCAGGCCTACAGGAGCTCTCAGAGCCCCTGTTGTCATGAATGTATAAGCGTCTTCCAAAGATAACCACGGCGGCAGGAGGAGACCTCCTCTGTACTCGATTTGGGACACCCCGGTCCTACCCATCACCCTGCCCCTCTCACCTCCAGATCCAGACGATTTCATAATTCTCAGCCCTTGATGTGTCATGTGTTAATCGGGAAGTACAAACAGATGACAGTATGTTATACAATAAAACAATATTTTTAGATCCAGAAGATTTGTGGCTTAAACATCTTACATCTGTAGTTGAATAGTATGGTGGGGGTAATATGGACACCCACGGGCCATATTCCCTAAGAGGTAGGGTAATATGGACACCTTTTATCTAAACATCACACGTGATTTTTTCCCTGCTGAACAACATACATGTCAAAATTAGTTTTCTTATAGATAGTCAAGACCCCATTAACTACGATGGATACACAACCAGCCGTATTCTCTCAATCGTAAATATGTTATAAAGAAACCTTAAGGGTCCATATTACCCCACTTTCCCCTATACACTGTTTTTGTCCCCCCAAAAATAAAATTATTTTTACTTTCAAACCAGACAGGAAAGAAAGATGTATTGTGAAAATGAAGGCCGTTGGAGTAGTTTTGCGAATTATTTTAATTAAATTAAGTACCTCTAAAAGTGTAATTATATCGTCGTTGTTTATATTCCTGTTAATTCCACGTTACCACGTGTATTTGTTTATTCCAAAGCTCCCCACAGTTCCACCGGCATGATCGGAAGTATAAATTGGCTTATATGAATCTGCCGCGACACGAAAAACAGCTTAACTGTGGCCTTCTGCCAGAAAGGGCTGCCTCCACCGACTCAGCTTAAGATTTAACCTTAAGATTGAACAAGGTGTGCTACTTTTATCTTTACAGTTTACATACTTTGATGAAAACTTATTCTAACTTATTCTTTTAAGCAGGTACACAGAAGATGCTTTTTGACCAGCACCCCAATAACCGCTACAGGCAGTCTAACCGTTATGGAAACAGTCACCCCCCGGTTCCTGAACATCCTCCACTCCCTCCCTAAAAGTGGTCGACCACTTCAAGGAAGGCGGGCGTTGGTCCTGCGTCCCACCTTACCCCTTTTTGCAAGTGCCTTGTGCATCTTTTGCCCCAACCCAATAGGATTACAATGCAGGCCTGCCCCCGAACCAGGGAAGTTCGGGTCTTCTTTCTGGTGGTCCCCGAAAGGGGTCGTTGTTGTTTCTTCCAAAGACATCCTATCCAACAGAGACAGCCTGAGGCAGATTACACTTGCCAGAGATGGCCATCACTCAAAATCACCTCCGAAGTGGCAGACTATACTTGCCCGAAAATCAAGATCGACTGCACCCTCGGGGAGAGGTAGTACCTTTGTGAGGCGACCCAACCTCCCACACTGGTCCTCACCCGAGGGTTCAACCGGGTTCAACCGACTTCAGTCAACGAGACCGCCAAGCCGCAACTGGAGACACCTGCCGAGTACCGGAACCTTTTCCTCCTTCAACACGCCCAGACATGTGACAGCCAATCATATACAGTTACCGAGGGTCGAAAGGGGCTTGTTCCCCATACCGTCCCTGAGCGCCTTCGGCGCGCAAAACCATTTCGTTCGATTGCCGCGACACCATGTTATCCAACGCGAAAACGAAAGTAAACTGGTCGACAGTTTCACTTCACGGGATCAACAAAGTGAAACGAAGCGGATTTACTGTATGACGAAATCCCCGCGAAATTTGAATCACTTCAACGTGTCTTATGCGAGTGCAGTATTCAAATTATTATTGAACGCCCCCTATTAGCTATATTTGACTGCGGGAGCCGATAAAGTGTTCATAATCTCTTATGAATCGTGGAGAACTGAAGCATGTCAAGTTGGCAAGACGTTAACCTTCTGCTGACGGAATGATAAGCAATAATAGAATATTGATACTTTTGGGGGCGCCTTTGAAAATCTGTTCACTTTCACGTTTTACAGGGAATATTCGCATTTATCAACAAATACACCTCCCATAGTTTGAATGCTAACATGGGAATCTGGAGCTCGTCATGCAGGCCATATATAAGACCCTCTAGAGGATATTATATGGCTCATCGGACAAGTTCCTGGCTCCTGTGGTCCTAATTTGAAAAAAGATCGACCACATTTTTCCAATAGTGTCTCGCGTGTTGATATTTTTGTAATTTGGCCCTAAACCATAGCTCATGTCATGAAATGACAACAGGTGTGTCGAACCTTTTGTTATAAAGACACATAGGGTATAGATATTTTGGGGCCAAATTACTGAAAGTGTTCAAATCTTGTAGCATTGTGTCGTCTGTTATTTCATAACCATTTTTCGGGTTATCATGTGCAAATCAACTGTGGCTTAACCGTTTTTTCAAGTTATGCCCCCAACCCAAACAAAAAACTTACAAAAACACGACTTCAATATAAGTGCATACAACTGTAATACAGCACAACACACCAAGGGCGTAATCGGGATTCTATAATTGTGTGTGGGGGTGGGGGTGGGGGGCGGGGGCTAGCCATTTTTTTTGAGGGGGGGGTATACCATGCATGCTATTTATAAAGTTGTTGTGGGAGTTTCGGGGCTCCTTGCCTAGTCCTAGCTAGGACCCCCTGCCGTTACCCCTCCTTCCATTTCCCTTCAAGGAAGTGGGAGGAGGGGGGTAACGACCGGAGGGTCCTAGTTAGGACGAGGAAGTGGAAGGAGGGGCTGGCGACCAGAGGATCCTAATTTTGACAAGGCCTCCACCAAGAAAATTGTGCAAAATCTATTGCTCCAAGATCGATTCTGTGGCAATTGTAGCATGTGTAGCCCTATATTGGAGAAACGTTTTGGACTCTTAAGTTATTTGAAACTTGCAATGGTTTAAGTTTTTTTAGGGGGGGGGGGCATGCAAAGCTTGGGGTGGGGCTGTGTCCCCAGCCACCCCCGGCTACGCCACTACAAAACACCAGTGCATTCTATATTTATTGATGTTCAACGTCATTGTCAGCATCTGGTTTATATCGTGACACAACATAAGTGTAAACGCAAGTTTTGCCAATCGTTTGTGCTTATGTTGCCCCTCAGTCCTCAGCGTGATTCCACAAGTCATGATCGATGCGTGTTATGCCGAGATAGTGTAGGTATAGGAGAATGCCCCCCCCCCCCCCCCCCACACACACACACACACAGCGATGGGGTCCGAGGGCGCTGCCCTGAGAAATGTTGAAAAATTCGATGGCCTAAGACCGATTCTAGAGCCCCACCCGCATAGGGATGGCGTAAAGCCCCCCCCCCCCCCCCCCCCCCCCCTTCGTCTAAGTCTCTCCCACCCCATCCCATCGGGGACATTTGGTAAGTTCGTTTTAAGTTAGTAAAAACTAGAATGACAAGACGGGCAGAAAAAGTCTTCGCTTCAGATCATGGCTACTACGCATAGCATATTATCACCAAGATCACTGAAAGTCTTCAGCGTCTATCAAGTGTTTTCAAGATAAGATAGTCTGCCTGATTGGAACCCACCGTCAAGATTTACATGTAAACGGTCGCAGTAAAAGTTAATAAAAATGTCAGAATAATAGCTTCTCGAACTATATATGCTTACCGAGTTCCTGCTTTTTTTCAAATTGCAGGTAGATCGTTTAATTCTTCTGCTGTTACACACGTGAAATTTTATCGCGACACAATTTTCATTCCCGCCCCCAAATCAGTGTTATAGCTGTTTGTACACCGAATATCGGAATAGTAATCTCTAGCCAAATTTCACATAAAAATGTATTATATAATGCGAGAATTTGGCAATTGTCAGATTATCGGCTAAATGTCAAATATATTCTTAAATTTTAAGCAGAAATCATGAGCAGCCAGCTGATCAGTCAGTAAGCGTTTCCCGAAGTAAACTTATATTTGGAAAAGATGTATGATTACAATTCATAGGCTGCATTGTGATAACCTACTCTTGATGGATAATGTTACTGTGTTACTGGTATACTTGTCTAAAACAAACTAACATGGGCAATAAGATACACTTTAAGGACATGATCTCTGAAAAATTAAGCAATCCAATGTCATTACTTCAGTGACGTTGTATTGTTTTGACTCACGAAAAATTGTTTAACTCAAAAAAGTGCTAGAAACTATAGCTTAGTGGTATACCTTGTTTCCGTACGGTATCGGTACATTCATTATGCCTTAAATCTGTAGGCCTTATCAGCGATCATGAAGTACTTCGTCGGAAAAATATAAACTCTGCACCCCCGCTAAAAATAAAAATCAGACCCTTGGTTCAGAAAAGAAAAATATTGGGCAGGGCCAAATATCTTGTCCCTCCAATTACGAAGGTAAATATTATTCAACGAACTTTGTTTGAACAAACTTGATTCTACACCTCAAAAGGAAACTCCATACAAATATCAAGTCATTGTACCCACTGTTGTCCAGTAGTGTGTTAATTATATCTTCTTCGGTGTTTTTTTTTATATCATGGGAAAAATCGCTTGAAGTCCATATTGAGCGAAAAATTGTTGGAGGTCGGTTTGGGTGAAAATGTTGCTGGCCAGTTTAGGTAAAGTTGTGGGCCGGTTTGGGTCACGTGGAGGCCGGTTCGGGCGAAAATGTTGCGTGTTTGGGCATCTAATCCTACATTTGACCCGGGCAGAGAGAACAAGTCTCATATATATATTTGCTTACATTAATTATAGTGCCGATAATGATAAGCCTTTTTTATTTTAACACTGTAAATTGATGACAAATCAAACGCAGCAATTTCAACAGCTGCATAAATCAGTTTTAAAGTTCTCTTCAGCCCGTTTCCAATTCCGACTTATTCGACAAGTTTACTTTCGTTTTCGCGTTGGGTGACATGGTGTCGTGGCAGATTTAAATTCCGTCATTTTTTTTGAGGAAAATCGTGTAATAAAGTATGTAATCGAGAATTGTGAATCCAACCTTTCAGTCGTTAGAAAGATAAATCATTTGTGGGTAAGTGTGAAGAGAAAAACAAGAGGTAAGTTGATTTGAATCGTAATGCGAGACGTGAATGTAATATGACCAGTCCAGGGTCCGTTGTACTCTCTTCTCGCTTCGCTCTGTAACTAGTATATATGATATTATATGGCCTGTAGGACAAGTTCCAGACTCATAATGGTTAGGCCTAGGCAGCATGCAATTTCATATGATTTATTTTTGTTTTTAGTTGTAATAAAGGTGTTTAAACTCATCTTAAACCGCGTCTCTCTTAGTCTCCCCAGTTTAAAACTGAGGCCGAAATGTTCCCAGGTCGAATGTTCCCGCGCCGAAAAGACGGGCTTCCCATTTCAAGGCTGGTAACTCTAATTCAAACATTTACTGCAGCGATATATTTTGTGTCCCACAGTAGTTGTCTTCCTCGAGATGGTCAGCTGTCATTTTGGGAAAAGTTGCGCGTTGGCACGGAGTATAGAATCAATCTCCCTGGCGTTGGAAATGTTATCCACAACTACATGTACTGATTTCTCGATTGAACGTTGTTCAGCTGTTGTCATAGGTATTGCACTTAACTAACATTCGCCACAAACACCACTTCAGCGACTCTAACAAAACAATAAATTAACAAAAGGTGCATAAAAATGGAGACTGTAGTGATCTGATCATTTGGTCGTGAAATTGAATATCGACGCGTGCTCTGGACCGGTGACACCAGAACGGGTCAATTCGGTGGCTTTGAGTTTGAGTCATTTCGGCCCAGGGGCAGGCAAGTCATTCTGAAGATGATCATTTCTCCAGATCCTCACAACCAGCCTGAAATTTTGCTGAGGAGAGCAAAGTGATGCTCCTCAATATCCTGATTCTGCCTGTGATTTGGGATCGGGATAACCCGCCACCAGGACAACCCGCCACCAAGCGGTCGGGACAACCCGCCACTGAGACAACCCGCCACCAATTTACAGCACAGCGAAAGGGGATTATGAGGTGTGAAAGGATTATGTGTCGAGTGATTGAATCCATTGTCCTGGTGATAAAAAATAACAAGTAATCTCTTCAGTCTAATAAATGGTTTTATTGAACAAAAAACAAAGAACTTAGGAAAACTAATTACATGACAAAGATGGCTTTTGGAAACGTGTATGAGCAGTAGTTTTATTTATTACACGTTTTACAAATTAAAAAGAATACGTTTTACAAATTGAAAAAGAACAAGTTACAAAATATACAAAATATAAAAGAAATAAATACAATGACAATACAGTGAATACAGTTATAATGAAACAAATATCTGAAAATATACAATCTACTTTTTCTTTTTTGAAATGTACAGTGCAGAACATTTCTTCAAGAAAGCTCCTGTCGTCAATTCTGGTGGGTCGGCCATGTACTTTCTCCAATACTCTTCAATTTTCTTAGACTGTGTTGTGTACGCTTGTCGTGTTTCCGTCTCTAAGTCTGCAGCGTTGACTCTTACTTCCACTTCTTTCGCTTCAGCGTGGAGCAGTGGTACCAGCCGGTAAAACGTTAAATTCGCTCCACACATATTTATTCTTCTATGCCAAGCTGAAAAGAGAAAAAAATATACTTATTAATAAAAATTGAAATTTTCATAAATTGAAAAGGAAAAAAAAAATTTCTAAACTAATTTTACAAAAAAGTTTTGATGGATAACTTACCTTCAATATCATTATTCGTTCTGATGGTATGGTTGTAAATACTCCAGTCTCTTGGGGGGAATACGCTTGATTGTATCCACTGACTCTTCACGTAGTCCATCAATTCCCGCAACTTTGTTTCCGGTTCTGTTCTGTCATAAAGGTTGGAGAAGGATTCTGTTATATGTGTGTACTATACTATACTGAATCTTTATTTATCAAAGAATGCCGATATACAAACAAGTTTCATGAAGCCATCAGTTTATACAATAAGAATAACAAACAATTTAAAAAGTATTCAAAGGTTACAAAACAAACAAATTTAGTCGAATTTTAAGTTAAAAGAATGAAATAATCTATAAAACCACGCCTCCATACCGCCCACTAAACCTGGGCTAACCCGCCACCAAAACCTGGGCTAACCCGCCACCAAAATCGAGCGGTGGCGGGTTGTCCTGGTGGCGGGTTATCCCTGACCCTGTGATTTTGGTATGTACCAGCCATGGGTGCAGATCATGGGGAGACAGGGGGGGGAGGGGGGGGGGGGACGTGCCCCCCCCCCGATCTCATCAAGGGGGGGCATGGTATGCCATGCCCCCCCCCCCACCACCACTGGGGGGACATGGTATGACATGTCCCCCACTGCTGCACCCTCTCATCAATTTTAATGCGAGATTCACTTCTGATACATGTTCAACTAGTCCAAACTTGGACCCACAGTTCGTAATATAATTTTGGGGTTGGTACGGCCTGTACTGTAGCCGTATCAACCACAAAAATTATATTACGGACTATGTCTGTGGGTCTATGTTTGGACTGACGTAACGTTCAACGAACAGTTCAACACTGCGCCTTCAAATAAGTTGTTACTCAGCCAGACACAGCTGTGGGTTGCACGAATGCATAAGCAGCATAACTATTTGATATCGGAATATCAATGTTGCAGACAGAATTCTTATGCAGAGAGAGTAATAGGCCGGTACTGAGCTCGTGAAAATGTGCAAGACAGTATCGTCTGCTTTGTTTACATTTTGAAAACAAAATTTATCGATCGAATTCATTCAATTCACGCGACTTGTTGATGACGTATGTGTCGGGCTGTTATTGGATCTGTTAATCCATTAACGGGCCCGACACATACGTCGTCGCTCCATCTGTTGGGCCCTTATGCTAATCCACCACACAGTTGAATTGTGTTAATCTAATAGGGAACGCTCGGTAAAGCGGGAACAATTTATTATTATGGTTAAGCATTTTGACAAAATTACAACAGGCTGTTGAAAAACATATTTTTTTCTACTAAATAATTAAGAGAAATTATACCCCAGAGGCCACCAGAATGCACCATTTGAAAGCGCAATTTAAAAATTTTCTTGGGGGGGGGGCAGAACCCCCCCAAACCCCCTCTGCCGGCTCGTGTCTGAGGCACTCGCTGCAGATGCCTTTGGCATCTGCCCATCCCCCCCACTTTTTGGAAGAGATCTGCGTCCATGGTACCAGCCGGCTTGGGTGGGCTTGTGCCTGTCTGAATATTAATCAAGGAGAGGCAGCAACTGCCCTCCTGTGATTTTCAAAAAGACAGGCCTGCCGACAGTGCAGTGGCAGAGCTTGGATCCTCAGATGGGGTGCGGGGCTGGGCAATATTTAAGGGAGCATGACATGCTGTAGGCATGTCCCGAAGGTCAGAGCAGATTGATGGGGCTCAGGGTGCGACTTACTTTTAAAATTTTGCATATAGCGGGGGAGGAATTCGTCACATACAGGTGAATTGTGCACTTGGTGATACCTTCTTGAAATTTGGCACACTGTTAGTGTAGGCTATGAGGTTCTCAAAAACGATCGGCTACAAGTTGACACCGACCGGTGGCGACCAGTAGCGGCACAATCCAAAATGGCCGCCAGCGGCTGAAGGGAACCTCCTTTTCGACGGTCTACCGACTATACATCCGATTGTAAGGGCGCGAAAGTGAACTCTGATCCACGCACGTGTTGGAAACAGACGTGGGAGATGATGTAGAATAAAACGAGATTCTCTATACGGACGCATCAATTTCTTGGAACTTGAAAAGAGCGTTGTTTCTCCGGGATCAGCGTCATTCAGGCAAACCTGAATGACGCTGATCCCGGAGAAACAACGCTCTTTATGAAGCAGTCTCTTTGCCATACAATCTCTTGTTTGGCGTAATTCCGCAAGCAATTCTGATTTGTCTGTCGAAATTAATTCGAGAACGCGATTGTTCACAAAAATCATTCACAGAATGAGTGAGAATCCTCTTCGTGTACGGACTAGTACTGACTGGGAACGTTGTTGCTTTTGCCAGCAAGACAGTTCCAAGAAATTGATGCGTCCGTATAGAGAATCTCGTTTTCATGACGCCTATAAAGCTATTGAGGAAGACATAACGCGCTTCCTAGATAATGGCGTTGAGCTTCCATATAATTTGACCATTGATTGTTTGATGAGAGAGAGTGATGAGTGTATGTCGATGTCACTGTTGACGAATAAGGCAATATATCATAAGACATGCCGTGACAGTATTCGGACTCACATCGTACAGCGCGTGCTACACAAGCGAGAGCGAAATGAGGCAGTGGCATCCTGCTCCACGCTGAGTCCTAAAAGAACACGGACAAGTTTTGAATCTGGCTGTGACAGGAAACTGCCCCAGTGTGTTTATTGTCACAAACGCGAAGGTGACAGCAGTGAGCCTATTTGCAGATCAATGTCTGATAACAATAAACTCAAAATTATGGCAAAGGAAGCCGAGAACTGGGTTGTTTTTTCTCGGGTCAATGCAGCATTTGATTCCGCTGCTAGTGATCTTTACTATCACAAAACCTGTTATTGTAAGCTTGCCAATGAAGCACGAGCGGCTAAATCTAAAAAGTCGAAGAACGCCGAACATTCCGCGTCAGGCCTGCCCTATGACCCTCTCGTTATGGCAGAGCTCATAACATTTGTTGAACACAACGATTCCGCGATGAAGCTTGTCGATCTCAAGAATCTGTACAGTCGGAGGTTGAAGCAAGTCGGTTCTGATTGGCTTAGTGAAGAAATACATTCCACTCGATTCAAAGAACATTTGTTGCAGAAATTGGGCGATGGCTGGGACGCCTTCACACAGGGTAGAGATGTGTTTATTTCAAGTAGGTTTCGAGTTGGCTCCTTGTTGTCCGAATCTTTAACTCGTATAGTGTCTGAGGAAGAGGCAAAAAAGATAGTTGATGTGGGTCTTCTTCTGCGTAAACACATACTCATATCTCAAGCTCCTTTCACGGGATCATTTTCATCTTATTGCTTGAGCGAGCCTGTACCCAACTCACTCCTGACTCTTCTTAGAGTTCTACTTGAGGGCACATGTAGTATACAGAACTTAGGCGATGATGAGACTGTTAATGCCAAGACTCGAGTGGCTTGTACTATTTCACAGATGTTGATCAGCAATTCAGCGAAACGCTCCGAACATGCACAAAATGTTCACCAGAGACGTGACAGAGAAACTCCAATGCCTCTTTATGTGGGTTTGAAGTTGCATGCCCATGATCGTATGAAAAATCTTATCAGAGATTTTCATCAAATGGGACTCTCTGTCTCTTATGATCGCGTAATGGATGTTCGCAGGAGTTTCGCGAGAGCTGTTTCACTGCGGTTCAAGAACGAAGGTGTTGTAGTCCCAGCTAACTGCAAACGTAATGTTTTCTCGATAGGAACCACTGATAACATTGATGTATCTGGTAGATCTGATATGCATGGTACGTCCATCACACTCATTGGTCAACTGAGCAGGGACAATGTGGGTACTGATCCCCCACCACTGAGTTTAGATGTTCCAGAAGACACACAAATTGAACTCCCAGACGACTATGCATTTGTTCCTTTCGTTGAAGACTTTGGTGGGGACATCAGGCTTGAATCTCCAGATGAATGTAATGTACGGCCCAATGAATATGCAGATTTGAACGTGGGAGAGAATGACTGGTTGTCTCATGTGTCACAGATCAGCAATAAAGGGAAGGTTGATGGCAGCTGGCAGCTTGATGAAGTCCCTGTGACCTTTTCAGGCTTCTTTTCAAAACGTGAAGATCAAGACAATGTCAAACCTCGTGCAGTTATTGGGGTATTCCCTGTTTTCAGTGAGCAGAAAGCGGACTCACTCGGTATGCAGAAGCATGCTATGTATGTGGTCAGGGAAGCTACTGCTTTCGTAAACCCCGGCCAGATACCTGTCATTGAAGGTGACTGTCCGTTGTATGCCAGGCAGAAAAAATGTCAATGGCTGTTCCCAGAGGAGATAGGTGAGGATCGAATGGTGTGTATGATTGGATTCCTGCATCTTGAAATGTGCACCCAAGAAGCTGGTGGTAAGCTTATGGGTGGTTCTGGTTGGGAGCGAATGTTTCACCTCGCAAAGATATTCACACCCGGTGTAGCATCATCCCTACTTGGTGGGAAACATGTCAAGAGGACGCGACAGGCATATCTTCTCACTCTAGCTTGGCTTGAGATCCTCAGAAAGAATGCTTATGAGATTTACTGTCAGCAGACTGGGCCCCATGAGTCATTTGAAATGTGGGAACAGAGGATTCTTTCACAATCTCCAACTGCGCGCTATTGGGGTGAAATCGTTCGGAACTTTCTCTTGACAAGCTGTCAATTCGTTCGGAACCAACGAATCGGTAACTGGCCTGGTACACTGTGTTCTATCGATGAGTTGTGCAGTTACTTTTTTGCCCTAGGACATACAAATTATTGTCGGTGGGTCCCCGTATTTCTGAGAGACATGTCTCAGCTACCCAGGCGGCATCCTTCAATCCACAACAAATTCATGGAAGGCCATTTTGTGGTCCAGCGTAGTGAGAGGAAGTTCAGTATGATGGGTTTAGATCAGAGCCAAGAACATAGTATCCAACTACTCAAAGAAGACAGTGGTCCAAAAGGTCTCTATGGCCAGGCTGAAGAGAAAGTCGTTATTGAGCTTTCAAGGTCAGAAGTTCTGCGTGTTATAGATGAGTATGAATATGCAAGTTTCCACACAACATCATCAGATAACACGGAACACCCGGAAAGTTCGGTATCAGAGCAGAAAAAATTTCTGAATCAATTGAAATCTCTCCTCGATCTGGTGAATCAGGGACTCATTATCAACCCTTATGATGAAACTAGTGGTCAGCTGGTGACATTAGATACTGGTGAATATATGGACCCCGAAGTTAGTAAGAGTTTACGGTCATTACCCGAAAGGGGCAAGCATTTATATTCCACTTTCTTGAAGGAAAGGCTTGTGGAATGCACCGTACCCCTGAATGATGTTATTCCCAAGGCAAATATATATACCTTCCTTAACCCACCCCCAGCCAACCTGGACAAAGGCCGAGACAAACTCATGTCAAGTAAAGCAACTGCCGCAATAGTTACCCAGATGTTCGTTTCACTGCAAGCCCGGCCTGATTCAAACATGGATGAGTTTTTCATGCACGAGAATGCACGTGATCCGCCAGCATTATCCGATAGAGGTAAGCTACGGAGTGGGACAAAATCTCAAATTCTCAATTGTTTACCAGCTATTCCTGCACAAGGGAAGAATTCAGCAGCTAGACAAGCTTCAGTTGTCATCTTGGATATGCCTGCTGTAGTCCATGTAATCAAACCACAGAAAGCGGATCTGTTTGGAGAATATGCTCGATTGCAATTATTGCCATACATCGAATCTCTGATTAACACGAACACCACAAGGGTTGATGCGATCTATGACTGTTACCCCGAAGGCAGTTTGAAGAATCAGACGCGAGCAAAACGCCTCGGTGAGACAGCAGTTAGGTTGATACGGGTGTCCGAGAACGTCCCTTTACCTAAAGGGAAGAATTGGCAGGCATTCTTGAAAGTTAGTGAGAATAAAGACGAATTTTTCAAGTTCCTGTCTGCTGAACTGCTGAAATTAACATCAACATCCGAGTACCAGTTGTTAACGACATCAGGAGAATATGTACTATGCAATAAGGATGTTAGCTTATGTGACATATCTCCATCGAACCACGAGGAAGCAGACACGCGCATGATGCTTCATCTCAACCATGCAGTCTCACAAGGTCACAAAATAGCTTTTCTTCGCACGGTTGATTCTGATGTCGTCATTCTGTCTTTGCACCATTTCGCAACATTCCGTGACCTTGGACTCAGTGAGCTGTGGATTGGGTTTGGAATTGGAAAGGCATATAAAGATATGCCAATTCATGAGATAGCTTCACAACTTGGACCTGATTACTGTAAGGCCCTGACTTTCTTCCACGCCTTCACAGGTTGTGATGTAACATCCAGCATGCTCGGCATTGGGAAGAAGACAGGATGGAATGCATGGATGAATTTTCCCGCATCAACTGAAATGATGATAGAATTGACTGAGAATCCGCAAGTCTTTTCAGAGGATTCCCCTCATATGCAGCATATCGAAAAACTCACCATACAGATGTACAGTAACAGTTGTGTCAGTACACGTGTCAATGATGCGAGACGGCATATGTTCACACATGGCCTTAAGTCTATGGAAAACATCCCGCCCACCAAAGCAGCTCTGTATCAACATGTAAAAAGGGTAATTCTTGTGTCATCTTTCATTTGGCATCGTGCTCTGCAGAAACACTTATGTGTGCCAGACCCATCACAGTACGGATGGGAGTGGAATCCACGTCTCAATATTCTGGTCCCATTTTGGACTCACCTAGGAGACGCAAGTGCTGCATGTGCACTGATGCTCCACTGTAGTTGTGCCAAGGCCTGCAAGGGCAATTGCAAATGCTTGAAAGCTGGATTAAGGTGCACACCTTTGTGTAAGTGTGAAGGTGGCTGTTGTAACAATATTGAGTAGTATACTGTCATGTTAGGACCAGTCATCTCCTATTCTGGTATTTTTTTTTCCATTTTCGGCCAGTTAACACATGTCATGTTTCTAGTTGAGTTGATTTTGCTAACAAATGTTCATCCCATGTGGCTTGCTACATTGTCCGGGGTATAGGAATACAGTTTTAGATTTCGGAAAATAGTCTGTTATTTACTGCACAAGACGGTGTTAATTCATGCATAGCATGATACAATATCCCCAACTATTTTGCCTCTGTACAACAGTTGATACCTTCGTTCACCCGTGTGTTCATCTATGGTATCCTTGTCTTTCTCTGGCCATAGGCCACATGTGACTAGTCAGTTCCTACTCCATAGCAAATCAACTTGGAAATCCTTCATCTTGTAGCGCACTCATGTCTCAATGAATCCATACCTGAGTTGATCTAATAAATCTAACGTAAGGTATCAAATTGCCATACCGGATCATATTTCGATAAGTTATTCGCTAAAACATTTCGACCACTCATCGACATCAAAGGTCATGTTTTGGCTCCCAGTGGTGGCTATATCTCTATATCCCTGGTAAAGTAGCATACCATGAGGGATGGGCATTAAGTGTCGGCAACATTAATCCTGACTTGGAACACACCACATCTTAACTGGCCGAAAATGAAGAATACTACTTGTAGTCAAAAAATATTCCTGTACCTCGAATGACTGCAAACATACACTCACCCCTTCTAGTCCCATTTTGCCAATGTTCTATACTGGCAAGATAACATTGTATAATTAACAACGGGAACTAATGCATCCCGAGTTCATTCCAGCACTGCCCTTGCTGGCAGACGTGTCGCTATGGTGTTGAGATTGAACCAGAACTCCTCTAGAAATTTGATAGTTTTATTTTCTTAGAAAATAAATCTATCGAAAATGCCGGAAGTTGAGAATAGACTGTCACTTTAATTGGATTATCAAATGTCCAAGTATCCCCACTGCTGCATACTATCGAGTACCCTTGTTCATGTGTTGACAGGAATCTCTCATACCATGTTCATTTGACCATTGCATTCCCGAGAAACATTCAACACTAATTTATCTACGGACGGACGATCATACTGACAGTCAGACACACAGACGCACACATCGACGGAAATTCTGATCCCATTATCCATTAATCTTCCCCCCAACTTGTTCCAAGGGCTTCACTCCATCATTCACATCAATTACAGCACATGTATGGTGTTAGGTTTGGAGCTTCAGTTGTGCGATCGGCGAAAATAGCTTTTTTTCGATCCGCTTGGCGGCCATTTTGGATTTCGCTGCTAGTGGTGGCTAGAGGATGGTGCCAACTTGTAGCCGATCGATTTTGAAATCTCTGATGCCTACCCTTACATCATGCCAAATTTCAGGAAGGTATCACCAAGTGCACAATTCTAGCGAATTCCTCCCCCGCTAATAGATTGCTACTCGTATCTATAGATTGCATAGCAATTGAGCAAAATTGTATAGTAGTTTTTTAAATTTGTAAGAATAGAGTAATGGGGAGGGTAGTCTTTGTAAGACTGTGACCCGGGGCCCTCCTGGCCCTCACAGTCTTTGAGAAACCCGTTCAAATTTCATCTGACTAAAACTGAAAGAAACTGGCCGCATTTGGGTCGGCTCAGTTCACGCTTCATATCGAAGACAAAAATCACATAATCAACATACCACTTGTCGTACTCAGCCCAAATATCATTTATTTATGTGTCTGCACCATTATTTAACACAGACACAACATCAAATTCAAGAAATGTTGAAAAATATCCGACTTCACCAAGTTAAAAAACATCGATTTCAAAGATAAACAAATTGTACTACACATGCGCACAGTATCTATGCGCATGCGTAGTACAATTATTTATCTCTGAAATGGATGTTTTTTAATGTGCTGAAGTCGAATATTTTTCAACATTTCTTGAATATGATGTTGTGTTTGCATTAAATAATGGTGCAGTTGATTATGTGACTTTTGTCTTCGATATGAAGCGTGAACTGAGTCGACCCAAATGCGGCCAGTTTCTTTCAGTTTTAGTCAGATGAAATTTGAACGGGTTTCTCAAAGGCTGTGAGGGCCAGGAGGGCCCCGGGTCACAGTCTTACAAAGACTATGGGGAGGGGAGAGCAGTTGGAGGACTGTTCCTGGGGAACTCTGGATCGTACAGCAGCAGTTGTCGCTGTGGCACCCACAAACATCACTTATTGAGTTCTGTTAACAGGAGAATTCAACAAGTGGTGATCAAAGTTCATCACTTGTTCTTATTGGGTTCTTTTATTAAACTAGCGAAGGAAGGTCTTGCTCCCATGCCAATATTGTTTTGATTTTTATAGCAGACATCGTTTAATGATTGTATTTTTAAAAAGTGTGTTGAACAAAACAGTAGGTGGCCACAGTTGTGTAAAGAGGTATCAGATTGGTTAGCTTATAAAATCAGTTTAATCCAAATGAATGAGCGTGCCCGGAGCTCCGACTTCAGTGAATATTCGATGAACATCAGGGACTTTCTGTGTAAATTTTTGTTTGTTTTTGGGCAATAGTTACTCCCCTTGCAGCATGTATCCACCATCCTGATTTTTTATGAAGTGTGGTGCATTTCGCAAAGAGAATAACAAATATTTTATCAAAGTATATGACATATTGCCACGTCAATCGCGATGCGATACCACTTAAATCGCTTCCTGGTGGGGCTGGGAGGGGTGTTCGGAGGGGTCTAGGCTCTCCAGGAAAGTTTTGAAAAATCTAGTGGTCTGAGAGTTAATCGGGTGAAAAATTTGCTTCCAACTGGAGGTAATTATCTGTCAGGATGACAAGGAAAGTGTGGTGTGGACAGACATGCCATTGCCAGTGCCTGTATCGTTCTAACAAGGAACAGATTCTCAGACAGATCATATACAAGCAAAACGCTTTGTTATTGTCTGAAGTTTCATAAATATGCAAATCTTGAGAATTACAGCCACAAGTTACTCAGACTTCAAATGTCAGATATGGTGTCGGTGACCGTGTCACCAAATCTCTGTATGCCAGCATTCTCTCCCAATCTCCCCATAAATGATCTACACATCAAATGTGAAGATCAAGTTATCGTACAGAAACCGAAATAAATATGGATGGAAGCTAGGACAGACTGACAAACCATTTGCATATAACCAGTTTTCAAACCATGACAATAGCCCACATGGACTTTGGAGTCTTGCGCATGCTTTTTTTCAGAATGAACTATAATGAACGTTCCCAGACACCAAACACTGTATCAGTGTTTTTTTGCTTCAATCTGGGTGTAACATGATGGATGGGTGAAAGTAGTTGAAATGGGGTTTGAATTTGTGGGAATTGAGATTTTTGGGAGGAGGCAGCTGGATCCCCCTTGGGCCCTGTCTATAGCTCCACCACTGATTCAGCCTCAGGTCAGTTCGAGTCAGTTTGGCCATGGGTCGATTCAGCCTTGGGTTGATTCGACTGACAACTCGTGAGTCAACTGGGTTTGATGCAGGTCGTGTAAGATACAGTTAACAAATTTTCAAGCTTGAGTATATTTTATTTCACAATTTTGTCATTTTAAAAAATTACTCTTAAAAAGAGAATGAAACGAAAAACAATGATGCCAATGAAATGAAAATACAAAGGAAAATATGCACTTAAAGTATACCTGTGTGGAAAATAACCATGATTTCTGGGGACTTTTTTTTTGGCATATTTTGAGAGACTACAATTAGGTATGAAAATTTGACATGCCAAAGGGGGATATGTGTTGTAATTTATTTATTTATTGGTGTTTAAGGTCACATATTTCTGCACAATGTCTAACCATGACCATGAAAGTTTTACTTGTGGAGGAAGCCAGAGAGAACCACGAAGCAAGCAACTGCCAGCACCCCAACAAACCAATACAAGCAGGTTTAGCATTGGTTGACGACTGGTGCATCATCGAGGTGCACTGCACCTTAGTACACAATGCCACCCTTTCCCCATGTGGGCATTGGGGGCAAAGTGTCTTGCCCAAGGAGACAACGCTGTTGCCGTGGGTGGGATTTGAACCGAGTACTTCTCGGCTTGCAGCCTGCACCTCTACCTACTTAGCCACTGCGCCCCGATATGTGTTGTTATAACAACAGATCTTCCTACTAGACATTACAAATTTTCCTTTCCGAAATACATTGTGAACAACGGTGATTTATTATCTCTTGAGGACTACACTTAATGATACAAAGCTAGTCATTCAAAACACATTACGATGTAGTGACAAGACTGATTTGAGGGAAAAGACAACACTGTTTGCATTTTTTATTGAAGATGGATTTCATGACTGACATACGTGCACATACCATACGGTACCATGAAGTTTCATCAAAAAACAATCGCGTAATTCTAAGATATTCAAACGGTGTCATGATATCTTGCAAGTAACATGGCAGTTGTGCAGTCTCCATATAATAATAGTTTGTAGTATGGAGGTAATCTTTCTTGTTATTTGATTGTAGATGGCATTGTATATCACTGCTTTTTTTGGGCCAGATGACATTGACCAAAATGTAAACAAACAGTCATCAAAAACAAAAGCAAGAGTTTTGGAATTTAACCCCACGCAGTTCTGTTGCTGCATTTTGAAGAATTTTGATTTCCTGTCATTGTTCTCCAAGTCATTTTGGCACCTGCTGGTTTTCAAAAGCAAAGGTCTTTTTATAACTAACAAGGTGACAATAGCCCCACCCCCTAACAAGCCAGAAAATAAGCAGACTGTCATCTGCAAAATGAGGTCCCCAGAGGGTGAATTTAGTGATGCTACCCTGCACAGCAGGGTAGCATCACTAAATTTACCCTCTGTGAACCTCAATCTGAATCTGGGTCTCAAAACTAAACAGAAAATGGTACTCAGAGGATAAATTGGCCCACTTTTTGGGGATAGCATCATCAAATTCACCCTCTGGGGACCTCATTCTGCAAATGTCAGACTGCTTATTTTCAGACCTGCCCCCTAAACAGTTTGCTTTTGGTGAATGACACATCTTCATCCTGCATGATGGATGAATACCGACTTGATGTAACAACAATCACACAATAGTTCTTAGAATTTCCACTGAAGGTATGATGTTATTATCTTTGCAGTATTTTTAGCGTAACATAAATTTGAAAAGAAATATATTTTACAGTTTTTGTGTGCATGACTGCGAAATTGCTATAAATTTCCAGTTTCTGCCCAACTTGCACAAACATTTAGTGGAATATCCATTATTCTTTTTTAAATATCATTTAAATTTGGTCAGCTCTGTATATTACTGTACTTATTTCTATTTAGAAATTTAGGGTATAAACCTCTGTGTATTCCAAATAAATTCTGAAAAACAAACTTTGTCATGAATCTGCCAGTTGTCAGAATTGAATAAGAATGAAATTTTGTTACACACCTGTTTTATGTAATCCCCATCCACAGCAACACTTACCCATCCAGAAAATGAAAATCTGTTCGGCACATATATGCGGAACAGAAATCGTTGACAGACTATTTTTAAATAGAAGCAGAATTTCACAGGAATTTTCTACAAATCCTGCAAAGCAATTACAATTTGAATCCCTAGCAATAACTGGAAATCGTCCCTTGAGTTCCAGTGTGCTCTATGTGCCACTAGGCACATAGAACACATTGGGACTCGGGGGGACAAAATAGTAACACAGGTTTCCCTCACAAATTTGGTTGGCGATAAAATGTATTCCTATTGTTGATAGTTGTCAAATGAATTACAGAATGTCCTTCTTATAATTGTTTTTATAGGCATAAAGGCATGTAATAAACACAAAATGACACGTGTGTGAATGGGTTGATCGATATGGCATGTGTCATTGCGGAAGGGATCGATATGGCATGTGTCATTGCGGAAGGATGAAACTCGAAGCCTGCGGCCTGTCGTTCTATCCCTCTGCACTGGCACTCATGCCATATCGATTAACCCATTCACACATGTGTGTCGTTCTGTGTATTTATAGGCCTATATTTTTGCACAATTGTTTACACCCTTATTATTATAGTTTATATTCTTTTCTCAACTGATATGATTTTCAAGTATTTTGAAACACACGTTTCAACGGTTTGCTTTCATTGTAACAACAAATACTTCATTGATTGAGTGAGTGGCTTAATCCTGTCAAGTCACATCATGTGAATTCTACAGTCATCTGATTAATCGCTTGATCATTCTGGCTTTTAGGGTTCATAAAGACTTGAAAAGTCCTTGAATGTTTTAACCTTGGCCCCCAAAAAGCACTAAATCATTTAGTCTCCTTGAAAATTACCAAACTGTCTTAAAAGTCCTTCAATTCAATTGTATTTACAGTGTCGACACCTGTTAAATGGATGTGGGCATTGACCTTGTTTTAGTCACTGAAAGCATAAGTGATTGGAAGTGGGCGGTATTGAAATTTCAAGTTCGATTTCGGTATCGGTATTTCTTCTCAATGTACTCACAATTGTTTACAATTGGCTGTAACATAAGTGCAAGCCCAACTTTGGAACTAACTCAAGCTAAGAAACTTTTCCAAACGTGTTGGAAAAGTGGAAGAGTGCAAAACCACGAAAAAAGATTGAAAAGGGGTCGAGTGAGACCGGCGCTCGACATTACAGGTACTCTCTCTGCACACATCTTGCATTTACCGAACGCATGCGCAACAACCGTGACGTCAATTCCTTTTATTTCTGCCATTGTGCATGGTTGGAAATTTTGTGACTCGTGCTGCTCAAATTGTTTTCCTTCGTGAACAACTTGATTATTTCGACTGCTATTATTGTTTTTGTGCAAGTGGACTGTATCCTTTACTCAAGCTCAAAATTGATTACATTATATTATATTTATGCTCATTTTCGCTTGTATTCTCTTACATTATCTTGCTTTTTCTGATCGTGAAAACGCGACCCGCATTGTTTGGTTTTCCGTCAGTGGGAAGCTTGATTTTTTGGATATTCTTGGGGCTTTTTTCCCAATAGAAATTCTGCTACCTTTTTGGACAATGCCTAAAACTATTCCTTGTCCTTCTTGTTTGCAGGGGAAACATAGACGATGTTCAAGCTACTTGTGTCACTTGCAACAATTGCTCTCAGGCCCATCCCTGTGGTGTTTGGTCCTCTAAGTTCTGGGCTTCCTTGAACAAGGTGGTCCTCTCCAGGGCTAGAACCCCTCGTTCTCGGGGCAAAGGTAGCTGTGCCTCTGCGTATATTCCTGAGAGTGCACGTGGTGACTCTGTCATGCAGGATGTCGGACAGCCTTTTTTGGTAGCAAGTTCCTCTGCAACTGTTGATGGTGCTGGGATGCCTGAAGTAGAGACTGCAGTCTCTCTTCCTTTGGCTTCGGATGTCACCCTTAAGGCGGCTGTTTTTGTTGAGAGTTTTTCCGAGGTCAGCTCAGTCACTCTCTCCGATTTGCCACCTGCACCGTCGACAGTCGCTGGGGAAGTTGTTCCTGCTGATCCTATCTTGCATGATAGTGATTCTGCCATCTTTTCCGGGGGTGGTATACAGTCTCGATGGTCCAAGGCTGTATCTGGTGGTGTCTCTCTGGGCTGTCAGCCTTTCCGGCTTCTCAGCGAAGCTGTTCGGGTTTGCTGGCTGCCCCGTCTCATCTGGCTAGGTTTGCTCCTGGTCGGTTGGGCCGTTCGCTCGCTTCGGCAACGATTCCTCGCCCCTCAAGCGAATTGTTTGTTGTTACGCCTTCCCCTGCTGGTGAGCCGACTAGCAGGATGGGGCTTGGACATTGGCATCCAGGGCCTGCTGTTCGGCCGAGGCCAGTGATGGCTCCTGTTAGCTGTCACTCTTGGGACCTTCCTCCTGTGATTTCTCACTGTGTTCCAAGTCTGGTTGTCGATTGATCTCAGAGGATGGGCAGTTGGGGCCTTCTGTCGCACAGAGGCCAATGGCAGGTTCCTGTCATTCTTTGGACAATCCTCCGGTGTCTTTTCATCATGTCCCAGGTCCAACTACCGATTGACGTACGCTGTCAGTCTCTCTAGAGGATTTGCAGGCAGGGCCTTCTGTTTTGCAGAGGTCAGTGAATGCCCCTGGGCGTCACTCTTGGGACTGTCCTCTGGTGTCTTCTCACCATCTCCCTGCTCTATCTGCTGATCGATGTTTGTCGCCTGTCCCTTCTGAGGATTTGGATTCTTCTTCTAGAAGGGTCCATTGGGAAGACACTCCATCGGGTGCGGCTGCTACGACGGATTCTCAGGGTGAGCTGAGGCAGGCCGTTCTGGCGCTCACTCGGTTGCTTTCTAGCAACCCTCAAATTGGCTTCCCTGTGCTTCCTGAGGCACAACCTCTTTTGGTCGGTCGCTGAGATTCCTCGCCTGGCTCTTTGGATGCTGTTCAGTATTCACAGGAGGTTTCCGCTGGCCAGCCCGAGTTGGGCTACGTCTCTTCTGCCACAGAGGATGATGATTTTCTTGAAGGCGACGGGCCCACCTTGTCAGTCATGGGGCAGGCTTTAGATTTGTCTTTGGCCTATTCCCAGACATTCAGCCTCCAGACCAGCCATTGGTGACCGTCCGGCCACGGTCCTCTGTGGAGCAACGCAACCCTGTTGAGCCTTCTAGCTCTGGGGTTTTGCGCCCTCTGCAATCAGCTCAGGTTGTTTAGTCCCTCCAGGTCCTGGACGCCAAAATGTGTTCCAAGGCCCTGAAGGGTTCTTTCTTTTCACGATCTGATGCTTTTCTGTCTCCATTGCGGTTTCATGTCTACGAATCAGTCTGTCCACCAGTCTTCCAAGTGATGACTACTGTGGACGAAGATTCTTCCCTCGGGTTGACTAACCTAAGTCGGCAGTTCTCCTGATGTCGGTCGTTGAATCTATGGTGGGCCGAGAGATGCTGGGCATGTTATCTCTTGCGGACCACGTCATCGCTGCCCTGGCTGCATATTTTCCACCAGGGGAGTTTGATGATGCTCAGGCATCTTTGCGTGTTTTGCCGCAGGCTATTATGAACCTGACACATGCTCACGCCTGTAACACGGCTAATTTGGAGCTTGCACGCCGGGATGCAGTGTTGGATACGTCTCCATCCCTTCCTTCTGAACAGCGTGCTGTTCTGAGGTCTGCTTCTTTGGTTGGACCTCAGCTGTTCCATGGTTCCATGGGAGCTGTCCGTGGTGAGGTTCTTCGTCATTTGAAGGACCAGCTTTTGTTACGGCAGCTGGACCAAATTGCTGCTTCGGTGGTGGTTGTTCCAGGCCTGCCAAGTGCCCCACAGTGTCGGCCATTCCTTCTGCTCCATCCGTTCCTTCTGCTCAGAAGAATCGCCGACGCAGCCAAGCTCGCTGGCAGCCTCAGAGAGGAAAGTCTCAGGACTCTGTTGCTTCCCGAGGGGGTGGTTTCTCCTCTCGGGGGCCTCGTTGAGGCTGCAAATGAAGGTCCTTACCTTGATTCGACTCCAGTCGGGGGAAGGCTGTCGCTGTTTTTCGACTGTTGGACTGAGATAACGTCAGACCCTTGGGTCCTCGACGTCATCCAATCCGGTCTGCGACTGTCCTTCCGTCGGCACCCATGTTTATCTCGGGTCCCTTCCGATCCTCAGCGTCGGGACCTTCTGGTGCAGGAGATCGACAGTCTCCTCTCCAAAGAGGCGATCGAGGTCATCAGGAACACCCCCTTTCACCAGGGTTTTACTCGAGACTTTTCTTGGTGCCGAAGAAAAACAGCCAGTTTCGTCCTGTCATCGATCTGAGTATCCTGAACGAGTTCATCGTATCACCTCGTTTCAGCATGGAGACTTTCAGGTCGGTTCGACGTTCGATTCATCAGGGCGATTTTGCAGCCATTATCGACCTGAAGGATGCCTATTTCCATGTACCCATTCATCTGGTGTCACGGAAATACCTTCTGTTCTTGTTTCGGTATCGTGTCTTTCAATTCAAAGCTCTCCCGTTTGGTTTGAACCTGGCTTCTTGGGCCTTCACCCAACTGATGTCACATGTGCTCGCTTTTCACCGTACTCAGTCGGCTGTGACTTCGTCAGCCTACCTGGACAACATCCTCCAACAGCACCACAATGCTGCAGTTCTGGAGTCCAATGTCCGGCGGTTGCTTGGCCTACTGGCATTGTTGGATTTCAGAGTCAATTGCGAGAAGTTGAATCTCCTTCCTTCTCAGTAATTTCGTCATTTGGCAATAGATGTCGACACTCTTCACAATGTGGTGTCAGTTCCCAATGCTCGGGCGATGATCCTTTCCGCCTTGACTCGGAACCTGCTCCGATCCTCCTCGGTCTTGACCAGGACTTTCCTTCAGATGCTGGGCCTTTGCGGTTTGGTGACAGATCTCATTCCGCTGGGTCGCTTGTTTATCCTACCTCTCCAACACTTCCTGTTGGATCAATGGCATCCGAATGTGGATCCTCTGGACCTGGAACTTCCTATTCCACGGTTCCTGCTTTGTCACCTCCACCCTTGGGCCGATTTTCCCTGGTTGACTCAGGGTGACCCGTTGGATCTTCCTTCAGCCGATCGCATCCTTACTGCAGATTCCAGCGATCGGGGCTGAGGTGCGACATTGAATCCTCTCGGTGTGTCTATTCATGGCGAGTGGGACAGGGTGTAGAGTGTCCTTCATATCAACCAGAAAGAGCTCCTTGCTCTTCTGTTGAGTTTTCAGCAAGGATCTCTCACCTGTCGGACCACACAGTCCTACTTCTTTCGGACAACTCAACAGTGGTGGCCAACATACAGAATCAAGGTGGCACACATTCGATTCCTATGTATCGGCTATCTCGGAGTCTTCTGCTGTTGGCGCGGGATGTAAACTCTCAGGTGGCCATTCGGCACATTCCCAGACGTCTCAACATCCTAGCAGACTCCCTGTCCCGATGCGACGGTATCCTTCCCACCGAATGGATGCTGCATCGGTCAGTGTTTCAGGTGATTTGCGAGCGGCAGGGGGCGTCCTCTTGTCGACTTTTTCGCCACTCACTGGAATCATCAGGTAGAGACATTTGTCTCCCCTCTTCCAGATCCATTAGCATTTGCGGTAGACGCTTTGCCTCTGGACTGGACAGGTTGGATCGGCTATGCCTTCCCTCCTGTACCGATTCTTCCTCAAGTGTTTGCGAAGATTTGCACTTGCAGTTGCAGGATCATTCTGATTGCACCTCTGTCTCCACAGAGGGTGTGGATCAATCTGCTGCGACTTCTGTTGGAAGATCGGCCGATGCGTCTACCTCCACGCCACGATCTTCTTTCCCAGGGTCGTCCCAGGATGTATCACAACAACCTGGCGAGCCTGTCCCTTCACGCCTGTCTTTTATCAGGTCCTGTCTCCGACATAGAGGTTTTTCGAGACGAACTGTGGAGTGCATTTCTGCATCGTGGCGACATTCCACTGGCATGACTTATGCTGCTAAGTGGAAGGTTTTCTGCTGCTGGTGTACAGCTCAAAGTGTGGATTACCGTAATCCGTCAATCACTCAAATTGCGGATTGTTTGGTATACCTTTTTGAGTCCCAAGGGCGTCCAGCCTGTTACTATTGACGGTCTATGCTTTAAAGATACTTTCTCTTATGTGAGAAAGCTGTGCATCGGTCGTAATCTCTTTCTCTACAAACTGATTCACACTTTTCTCTGAAGAGGCCTCAAGTTTTGCGCAGCCCTTGAAATTGGCGACGGCAAATGGCAATGCTGTCGCAAAATGCTGTCGTAATCTAGTTTTACGACAGCACACAACTGCCATCGTACTCACACTGACAGGCCTATTCAGTTAAAAAGATTGATTTTAAAATGCTGTCGAAACTGCCGTCGCAAAATTGATTTGCGATGGCACTTTACTGCCGTCGTAAAAAATGGCCAATTTCAAGGGCTGTTTGCGTCTTACACCCAAGTGGAACTTGGCATGGGTGTTGCATTGTTTGGAGGGAGCGCCATTCGAGCCTTTATCTGAGACCCATATGCTTTTTCTCACCTATAAGACTGCTTTCCTTCTAGCGTTTGCTTCTGCCAGACGTGTCAGTGAGCTTCATGCGCATTCTGTTGATTCAGCTTTCTTCAGAAATGAGGCTAACAGTGTAACCTTCACTACTGATGGCTCTTTTCTGACCAAGAATCAACTTCCTGATTCGGTACCTCCTCCCATCTGCATTCGTGCTCTCCCTGCTGTCGATGGCCAGAGGCCTCTTCTTTGTCCTGTACGTGCGTTCAAGAGTTATATTAATCGCACGCAGTTCATTCGGAGGGATCGGAAGAGATTCTTTCTGTCTCTCATTCCTGGGAGGCAGTCTATCTCTTCCCATTCTATTTCCAGGTGGATCTGTCTTGCAATCATGCTGGCTTATTCCAGTTTGTCTGCTTCGGATCTTTTTTCGAACAGGTTTAATACTCGTGAGGTTTGTGCTATTTCTTCATCCTGGGCATTCTCCAATTCTGTTTCGCTCAGGGATGTTATGAATGCGGATTACTGGAGGAATGCTTCTGCTTTCTCCTCCTTGTATCTCCGCCACCTACAGCAACAATCTGAGGACCTTTTTTGTTTAGGCCCTCTCATTGCTGCTCAGGCTGTTGTACACCCTCGTTAAATTTGTATTTTCAGGTTTGTTCATCGCTCAACCTGGTTCTTTTCAGGTGCTTCATTCTTTCTTCTTTTACAGGTTTTGCTGTTATTCTCTGCTCTCCTTCCATTTCTTTCTGCTGCGCTTGTTGGTATTGGTTATGTGATTCACCTCCTATTGTTTATTCAGCCAATTGTAAACAATAGTGAGTCGGTTGAGAAGAAATTAAAATTTTTTAGTAAATTTTGTTTCTTAACATACCTACCACAATTGTTTAATGGAGGCCCACCCTCCTTGGGGATATCTTTGATATTGTTGCCTCCCTGCTAAATCACAAACTTCTTGTTGGCGGAAATACGGAATTGACGGCATGGTTGTTGCGCATGCGCTTGGTAAATGCAAGAGGTGTGCAGAGAGAGTACCTGTAATGTCGAGCGCCGGTCTCGCCCGACCCCTCCTCGATCTTTTTTCGTGCTTTTGCATTCTTCCACTTTTCCAACTCGTTTGGAAAAGTTTCTTAGCTTGAGTTAGTTCCGAAGTAGGGCTTGCACTTACGTTCCAGCCAATTGTAAACAATTGTGGTAGGTTTGTGGTAGGTAGTTAAACAAAATTTACTAAAATATTTTAATTTTTAGAATGATTTACCACAGTATTCAGTGTCAAGAAACATACATGTACTCACATACTCACACAAATACCAATACCTAATGTTATTTTTTTTTATACTGCCTAGCTGCGGGATCCTGTTTTATTGCAAATTCACTGATTTGTCAAAATGTTAGAAGTAAGACAGACAATCGACATCGGTCATTTGATGTAATAAAAAAGCAGAGAGAAAATACCCCCTGGGTATTTTCTCATGGCCTTTTTGTTACATCAAATAACCAGTGGTAACTTTTGTTAGAAATACAGAGACGGTGGGCTCTTCTTGTCATGAATTTTGGGTAATGTTCTGTTGTTTGTCCTTTTATTTCTTTTTAGCCCAACTGTTTGCAGTTCAGGGCTATAGTCATGATTTCCGTCCATCTGTCCGTCCATCTGCCCGTCTGTTAACATTTAGAGTTTTGGTTGAAGTTTGTGGTTAAAGTTTTTTAGTCAAGGTTTAAGTTTTTTCTCTTTTAAATTAATATTAATTGCTATTGAGTGTGTCATTCTCATTATGTTTCAGGTTATTTTGGGACATATTAAACCCTTTTTTGTATGGCAATTTATCTTACAACTTCCAGGTTAAAGTGTTTGGTTAAAGTTTTTTGTTTACAAAGTTAAACGTTAAACCTTTAATTCTTCAAACAATAGTAACCAAATATAAAATTTTTTTTGGTATATAACTCTTTGGGAACAATGTCTGCCTGAAGTTCGATGACCATCATTATTATCCAATTGTCAGAGTTATTGAACAAATTTGACTTCTATTCCCCCCCCCCCCCCCCCCCCCCCACATGCCAATTGGGCAATTTTTTTTTTCTTTTGTTTTAAAATGCATTTTGAAGGAGTTAGAGTGCATACATCCCAAACAATTTTTTTTTACTCCAATGACCCACCACCCCATACATATACCCCCACACTGTGTCAGTTAGGCATTTTTTTTTTCTTTCCTCAGAAATGTATTTTGAAGGATTGAGTGATGACATGCAGAAAAAAATTGACTCCTATGAAACAATCGCCCACACTCCCTCCCCGTCTGGTTAGTTAGGCCACAAAATTTTGTTTGCTCCAAGATGGGTTTGGCTGGATTTAGAGTAATTTTATTTAGGGCAAAAACCTACCATTGCTCCCCCTCTCCAATTGGGGGATGCAGGGGGATTAGCAGCGCTTGGCGATGCAGCGTCTTGTTAATTTGATTTTTTACCCAATGTAGATGATATCAAAATTTATTATTTTAATTACTATTTTCTAAAATTTAATAAAACATTTCAACAAAACCATATCATGTGACCCCTCATTGGAATGAGCTTGTTCCAGCGGTAACATGATACTGTTTTGTTGAAATTTGCAAATTACGTGGGCAGATGCGGGCAATTCATTAGGTAAAGGGTTAAGCATCATTTATGTATCTTTTGAAGTAAATTCCGCAAATTAAGTTCATTAAAACCGACGCAAACATTGCTATTCTCTTAATTGATGGGGTGCTAAAGTATTTTTGAAGGCGATTTGTAATGCAATTATTTTTTTTCAAGGTTATCATGCCACAAGCAAAAGGAGCCCCAGCTTAGTTAGATTTTGTTGGAGAGCCTCCTGGCACTTCAATAAATTGTAATGAAACAATTTTGTGTAACTGATGGGTTCCTAAATTATATTTGGTCATCCAAATTTGTCCACGTCTCTTTGCCTTGCTACAATTTATAGGAGAGTTCCAAGTGGCACTCTCCCATAAATTGTAACAAGGCAAATCCTCACAGACTGAATAATTTCAGTTAAAAAATAATAGAAAGCACATCCAAAGAATATGAATCCATTAAGTTGTGGCACCTGCACTTATGAATAAAGTCCAAATGTGGGCTTCCTGCACTCTACAAGTTGAACATTTTGTATTTCCGCTACTGGGCAAACAAGGTAATGACTACAGTGTAAAGCATCTAAAGTGTCTTTCAGTACTTTTCAGTAGAGCCCTGATAATGGCTTCTAGCACTCGACCAGTTAATATCTCTACTGCCACTAATAATGTATAGCCTGCATAGCCCCTAAACAGCCCCCAAAAAACCTATATTGAGCTGTGTTGGGAGTAATAAAAAACATCCACTATTTTTTTCTCCCTCTTGTAGTAATTAATAAAAACTATACATGTATAACAAGGCACCATCTGAAATGGTAAAGCATAGCAGATGGTGCTTTTTTTGCACTTACGGTCAAGGAACAAATTATACAACCCTCCCTACCTCCCCCCTACCCCTGTTGTTATGCTCAAGAGTCCAGACAAAGCAAAATTACAGGATGGCAATTTGGATAGTTGACTATATGGGGCTTTCCCTAACAATGTACTATGGGTGTCCCAGGAAGGGAAGCATTGCTTGTTTACTGTGGTAAGCAAACTTGGTTTTACTGGTAAAATAAAACGTGGAAGTCTTCAAAAACTTGCAACAATGGTATAAATGATTGGCTGAACTTACCTTTTGATCATGATTAGCCACTGTGCAGAAATATGTGACCTTAAACCAATAAATAATTTTATGAGATGAAATGATCCATTGCTTGAGTCTTGGGATGAAATGTCGTGGAGGAAGTTCTGAGGAACTGGTTCTGTCCATTTTTAGCTCAACTTTGGCGAAGCCAAATTTGAGCTTATGCCATGGCCATTCGTCCGCCTGTCCGTCAATAATTCAATACGTCTCGGGCGAGAGGCCGTATTTATGAACCGATCTTTACGAAACTTCTTGGGTACCTTTGTTATGACCGTGGGACGAGAATGAGTGTTTTTGGGTCCTATCCAAAATTCAAGTTGGCCGCTGGCAGCGATTTTGTACAAAATTAGGTGCAATCAGATTTTTGCGCAGAACTTCCATATGAAAGCGCTGATTTGAATAATTTTCTGTATGAATGTTTAGTACCATGGGATACATCACATATAATACAGGTTTTTTTCTCGTGCGCAAATTCTGCAAATTAGACTAACTTTGATGTTTTTTAGTGTTACTTTCAGCACTATAAGTGTAAATGCCAATACGGCACGGGCTAGAGGCCGTATTTATGAACCGATCTTTACGAAACTTCTTGGGTACCTTTGGTATCACCATGGGTCGAGAACGAGTGTTTTTGGGTCCGATCCGAAATTCAAGATCAGGGCTCGTTTTTCGACGGGAATCCGGGAATCCGATTCTCGTAATATTCCCGTAAACACAACCAGCGGGAATCCAAATGGATTCCCGTGTATCCCAATGTATAAATCTTATATTTTTGAGTTTTATTTTTAACTTTTTGACCTAAGTTGCATTCGCAAACCGAAAACTCGATCTCAATGACAATACCAGTTAGTTAGTAAGTTCGAATGTATTGTTTACAGAATTGTGACATATTTGGTTGAACCCAACTGAACTGGAAGTGGAGTAGAACGGGTAGACTTTTAAAAATGCACCATTCCTGCGCAATAGAATTTCGGCCATGTTTCCCAAGTCATTTCGTCCCCCGTTTATAGTAAAAAAAAAAAACACACCACATGGCGAAATGACCAAGTGCCAGAGCAACTTGGTTTTGAAATTACCATAAAAGTCCGAAACGACCAAAGAAGTACCGAATGCCTCGGAGATAAAGTAACCAGGTGTTGATGTGATCAGATGATGAAGTAACATTGAAACTGAAAGTGTAAACTTAATTTCAACAAGGGCGAGTTGGTGGGGCCACTTTTTTATCCGCTGTCTGTAGAAACTCTGGTTCACTGTTGTTATGACTACCCGTACGGTATTGTTATTGTTATTGTTTAGCACCGGCATTTCACTTCACACTCAAAATGACATCAAGTGAGGATAATGAGAAAAAGGGAAAGCCAATTTCAGCTGCTTCTTTTGAATTGTGGCCAAACGAAGTCAAAGAAAGTTTCATTTTCACCAAAAATGAATCCGGGTCGAAAATTATAAAGGCCATCTGCCAATTATGCTCGAAGCATTGTAAGACCATCGTGACAACATGTCATAATTTTGTAGCAAAACCTACAATAATTAAAATCATAACGACTCAGAACTTGATGTTTGTCACGCTGTATCTTGGTAATGTTGCTCCAATGGAGCAACATTACCAAGATGTTGCGTGATGTCTGGAGCAGTCCTAGGCACACTACTATTCCCTGTGTACATCAACGACATGCCGGCCTGTGTCCAGTCTTCCTGTGAGTGTCCTCAGACCTGTGTTCGATCTGCCAGGAAATACCTGATTCAGTCAATGATGATGCCTTTTACATGTCTACTGTAAGGACCTCACCACCATAATTGTCAATTTGAGCATAAATTAGGGAATAAAATGAACATAAAAAATCACTGACTTTAAGTTGATTTCAGTAATTCATTGAGTATTTTATTGCATTAAAACAAACTCTTACGCCAGCAATGATTGAAAGACATCATTAAAACTATCTTCTGCTAACACTGACATTATTGGTCTTAACAGTTTTTTCATGATTTTTAAAGTTTATTTCAGAAAAAAGGAATGGACACACCATCCTGCATACTAACATATCTCCTTGCTCTGTAATGTTTGAGCACAGTCAGCAAGGTGACAACACCCTCCCCCCACACCCTTCCTGTGGAGCAGTGCTGTGGGCAGCTTGGGGCATTAATCATATCATAAATATTGTCACCAAGTACTGACTGAGCTCAAAGATTACTGAGCAAGGATTGCATTTTTAGAATCTGCCAACCGGGCGCATGCCCCCTCCCACCGTGACCTCCCCCCCCCCCCACAAACACCCCAATCAAAGAGTCATTTTGACTTTAATTGATGAATTGTCCACAAGAACTCGGAGCGAGTCGTCTGTGCGGGTAAATCGTCTTGTAACCCTTGGAAGACAAGTGTAGGCCACACGAGGATCCAGCGTGTTCTTTTGAATTCTTGGGAGTGGAAAATTGGGAGAAATTAAAAATGAAAACAACAAACAGACGGTAGTCAGGTACGTTTGGACTTTTTTATTGTTTAACTGGGAATGCTGTGAAATTTATTGCTCGATAATAAAATATACTCTCACACTGCGCCGTTTTGAGCACTTTCCCATTTTCGATGCAAGCTGTGCACCCTGAACATTTTTCAGCCTGTACGTATATGGCATTGGGTAATTTGTTTCATTTTTTGATATTTCAAATGTCTAAAAAATTTTTGGTGTTCGAAAATTTAGATGAAATACGCCCGTTGAGGTGCTCATTCAGATGCAAGGAAATGCATTTTTTTGGACCCTGGAAGGGTAGGCCCGTCGTATCGGCGACCCTTGGTCGCCACACTGGATTCTGGTGGATTCCCGTCAAGATAATTTACAGGAATCCAATTGGATTCCCGGAAAATCGGACGAAAAACGAGCCCTGAAGATGGCCGATGACAGCCATTTTGTACAAAATTAGGTGCAATCTGATTTTTGCACCGAACTTCCATATGAAAGCACTGATTTGAAGAATTTTCTATGTGATTGTTTAGTACCATGGTATACATCACATATAATACAGGTTTTTTCCTCGTGCAGAAATTATGCAAATTAGATGAACTCTGATTTTTTCAGTGCTACTTACACACAGTAAGTACACATGTCAATACGGCTCGGGGTAGAATCTGTATTTATGAACCGATCTTCACGATACGTCTTGGGTACCTTTGTTATCACCTTGGGACGAGAACGAGTGTTTCTGGGTGCGGTCTAAAATTCAAGATGACTGCCAGTGGCCATTTTGTACCGAAATTAGGTCTAATCAGTTTTTTGTGCACAACTTCTATACGGCACAGGCTAGAGGCCGTATTTATGAACCGATCTTTATGAAACTTCTTGGGTACCTTTGTTATCACCGTGGAATGAGAACGAATGTTTTTGGGTGTGGTCCGAAATTCAGGATGGCCACCAGCAGCCATTTTGTACCAAAATTAGTGCAGTCAGTCTTTTGTACAGAACTTCTGTATGAAAGTTCTGATTTGACTAAATTTTTGTATGAATGTTTAGTAACATAGAATACATCACATATAGCACAGGTTTTTTTCTCGTGCAGAAATTATGCAAATTAGATGAACAATGAGAATAAAAACTGATTAAAAATCCTTCCTGTTCAAGCCGATTGGATTGAGTGTTTTTAATAAAAAGATCCATTGGACCTCTTTTTTGCGACGTACCTCAGTCGATTTGAGTGTATCTGGGTCTGAGAATAGGACCTCAATAATATGGAAATGCAAATCATCCAATTTGTGGTCATGTTGGTTAAAGTGAATAGCGACTGGTGTTCTTTGATGTCTGATGTCGGCGATATGTTCTGTAATTCTATCTTGAAATTGTCTCTTTGTTTTGCCAACATATTGTTTGGAACACTTGGCGCAAGTTAGTAAATAAATACAGTTGCACGTAAGGCAATTTGGGCGCTCTGGGCCCTTGAAGCTTTTTTTCGTATGAGTTGATTTGAACCAGCATCCCCTAGGTAGGGAATAGCAAATTTGGCAGTAATCTTTTATGCATGGCGTACATGGATTTAGAATTATTTTTCCACTGATTTGGTGGAGTGGTGGTAAATTATCTCGTGTGAGAATATCTTTAAGTGATTTGTTAAGCCTTAAGGCGCGGAGCGGGGGGGGGGGGGGGGGGGGGTCTGCAAAGGCTTGTCGTCCTGACTCAGTGCTGGACAGCTTAACCTGCATACATAGCTGTATGTCTTGCAGCTATTAGGGTGATAATTGATGACAAAAGGTGTGCGAGTGTTGGACTCTGCATCTGTTGAGTGCCGAGGTTGGTGAAGCTGCCTCCTATCTAATTGTTTGACCTTTTCGAGAGTTTGTTTGAGGAGTTCTGTCGGGTAACCTCTGTCCCTGAAGTGAGCAAGCATTGAGTTTGCGTGTTGTAGAAAATCACAATCCAGGCTGCAGATATGTTTTGTTAGTCCCCTACGGGAACTATAGGATTGCACTCCATCCGTCTGTCCACCCGTCCATCCGTCTGTCTGTCCGTCTGTCTGTCTGTCTGTCTGTCTGTCTGTCTGTCTGTCTGTCTGTCTCTGTCTGTCTGTCTGTCTGTCTGTCTGTCTGTCTGTCTGTCTGTCTGTCTGTCTGTCTGTCTCTGTCTGTCTGTCTGTCTGTCTGTCTGTCTGTCTGTTTTTTATGTTACCACCTCTCCCTCCAACATGCTTTAAGCTACACCTTTCATATTTGGTACATGGATAAATGGTTCTGAGGGGATGATGCACGCTCAAAATTTTTTTTCAAAATACAAGATGGCAGAATGGCGGCCATTTTTGTTGTGTTTTTTAAGCTTTTTTTCTCTATTTTCATGTTACCACCCCTCCCACCAAAATGGTTCAAGCTACACCTTTCATATTTGGTACATGGATAAATGGTTCTGAGGGGATGAGGCACGCTCGAAAATTTTTTTTCAAAATCCAAGATGGTGGAATGGCAGCCATTTTTGTTGTGTTTTTAAGCTTTTTTTCTCTATTTTCATGTCACCACCCCTCCCACCAACATGGTTCAAGCTACACTTTGCATATTTGGCACATGGATAGAGGGTTGGGAGGGGATGATGCACGTTCAATATTTTTTCTTCAAAATCCAAGATGGCGGCATGGCGGCCATTTTTGTTGTGTTTTTTAAGCTTTTTTCTCTATTTTATGTTACCACCCCTCACTCCAACATGGTTCAAGCTGCACTTTTCATATATGGTACATGGGTAAAGGGGTTGTGAGGGGATTATGCACGCTCAATATTGTTTTTCAAAATCTAACATCTGTCCGTCTGTCCATCTGTCTGTCTTTCTGTCTGTTTTTATGTTACCACCTCTCCCTCTATGCTTCAAGCTACACCTTTCATATTTGGTACATGGATAAATGGTTCTGAGGGGATGATGCACAGTCAATATTTATTTTTCAAAATCCAAGATGGCAGAATGGTGGCCATTTTTGTTGTGTTTTTTAAGCTTTTTTCTCTATTTTATGTTACCACCCCCTCCCTTCAACATGGTTCAAGCTACGCCTTTCTTATATGGTACATGGATAAAGGGTTGTGAGGGGATTATGCACGCTCAATATTTTTTTTTCAAAATCCAAGATGCTTATATACTCTAGTGTCTTCTGTGACAAAAACACCTTATGTCACAAAAGCGCCGTAGGGGACTAATACCTCCTCGGTGGTCAAACACTTGTTCTGAGTAGTTGACTGTACGGTATGCCTTCTATTAGTCGCGGATGGCATGAGTCATACTTAAGGTACGCATGTGTATCCGTTGGTTTTACGTAGAGATCAGTTTAGAGTGTGTTGCCAATTTTCTTGATTGTGACATCTAAAAAATTCACGGATAGGCTAGAATACTCTACCGTGAACTTGATTGTTGGGTGGAACGTGGAAAGCTACAAATTAGATGAACTTTGATTTTTTCAGTGCTACTTACACACAGCAAGTACACATGTCAATACGGCTCGGGCTAGAGGCTGTATTTATGAACCGATCTTCACAAAACTTCTTTGGTACCTTTGTTATCACCTTGGGACGAGAACATGTGTTTCTGGGTGCGGTCTAAAATTCAAGATGGCTGCCAGTGGACATTTTGTACCGAAATTAGGTCTAATATCAGTTTTTTGTACACAACTTCTATACGGCTCAGGCTAGAGGCCGTATTTATGAACCAATCTTTACGAAACTTCTTGGGTACCTTTGTTATCACCATGGGATGAGTACGAGTGTTTTGGAGTGTGGTCCGAAATTCAAGATGGCCACCAGCAGCCATTTTGTACCAAAATTAGTGCAGTCAGTCTTTTGTACAGAACTTCTGTATGAAAGTTCTGATTTGAATAAATTTTTGTATGAATGTTTAGTAACATGGAATACATCCCATATAGTACAGGTTTTTTTCTCGTGCAGAAATTATGCAAATTAGATGAACTTTGATTTATTCAGTGCAACTTATACACTGTAAGTGCACATGCCAATATGGCTCGGCTAAAGGCTGTATTTATGAACCGATCTTCACAAAACTTATTGGGTACCTTTATTATCACCTTGGGACGAGAACAAGTGTTTCTGTGTGCGGTCCAAAATTCAAGATGGCTGCCAGTGGCCATTTTGTACCGAAATTAGGTCCAATCATTTTTTTGTCACAATTTCTATACAGCTCGTATTTATGAACTGATCTTCACGAAACTTCTTGGGTCCCTTTGTTTTCACCTTGGGACAAGAACGAGTGTGTTTTGGGGTGCCTTTGTTATCACTGTGCTATGAGAACAAATATTTTGGGGTTCAATCAGACCATCTCTGGGACACAAAGATTTCTTTTCTAGTTTAGCATCTGACTGTCAACCACCTTTACAATACTTTACCAATACATTTGTTACAGGCTACGGTCAGTATTTATGTACAGACCATTACAATACTTTATATGTACCTTTGTTATCAGGTCATTACATAGATGTTTGTCATTGCTGTGTCACATATTATACATGTACATGTCTTAACAAGTTGAACTACAGTGTCATTGACACTTTCATTGAATGAAAAGTATGCCCTTCTCTCCCTTGCACTTTGCATTTTTGTTATCTGGCTATGCCACATTCTCCCACAAATCATAACTTAACCCTTTACCTAACATGAAAAGCAGAAGTCGCATACAAAAAAAAAATCTTGAATAACTAATTTTTTGTTTCAGAAACATAGGCTATATGACCCCTCATTGGAATGAACTTGTTCCAATGAGGGGTCATAACCTATTTTTTTGAAACAAAAAATGAAAATTATTTGATGCTTTTTTGGAATTGCTCTGGCCGGTTTTGGCCATTATGTTGGGTAAAGGGTTAAAAAGGCATTGCATGAATGTTAATTTCGTGTGCACAGCTCAGTGAGGTTCAGCCCCATGTATTCTTCGTTTGCTCTGAATAAGTTATTTTTGTCTTTTTCAGTTTTATATGAAATTCACATACATGTACAAACTGAGTTTCTGACTTGTAACAGCATATAATATGGCCCCCACAGAATCTTGGAAACTTTTAATTCCTTATCAGCTTTTCTCAAAGGAAAGAGGACATTTAGTTGGAAAAATTAACAGGGAAACTCATTGTATCCATATCACAGCGTTAATATACGATTATCCTTGTGCTGAAGAAAGAACATGTAAGCAAGTGACTTGTGGGTACTGGACTGCAGAAAATGGAGGTGAGAATGTCCACATACCATCTAGATGTGACACTTGGGCATTTATTACCCTAACAGATATCTTGACACCTTGCTCGAGAATATTTATCAAAAAAGGAAAGTCATTTGTGGAAGTTTCTTGTATATGTATTATACTGGACACAGAAGACATTTCAAGCTGGTTTCTACAGAAACAAAAAATAGCCAAATTAAATGAAGCTTCAATTTTACAGGACAAAACTTCTACATGTATGAATAAACTTTCAGATTTACAGTTTATTTGTGATTGCTATTTGACTGAAAGGCAGCAATCTGTCATTGGAGGTGTGCATTTTGAATCCTGGAACATGAAAAAGAACTGTGATAAATTCCAAAGAGATGAAGTATTATCTGTACCAGTTTCTGTGATATTCTGGGTGTATTCATTTTTTGCCTTCATATCAAACAACAGGTAAGATATTAGCAGACCTTTAGACTGGTCTGATTTGGGCATAATGTTGGAAACACAGTCTAGAGCTAGGTGGGTTTTTGGTTTTCTGATATGGTTCTGGTTTTTGTAGCAAACTGGAAAACTGAACCGCAAAACTCATCAGAAACTGGCCAAATGGTTTTACTGTGTTCATAAACAGATCAAATTATCTTACTGGGAATGAACTGGACTAGCAGGGCTTATATTTTGACAAGAATCTGAAAAATATTCGCACAACAAAACCAGTGAGAATCCATGTAGATTCTCACACCTCTTTTAGGATTAATGTGAAAAGAATTTAGTCAATTAACACTTTACCTACGTGTAACATACCAGCAGCAAATTAACCAATACAAGGCTAACATGACCTGAAATATCCTGTCACTTTGTCAATAAAATTTACAATTATGGCTGTTGTTGGAACCGGCTCAATGAGCCGGTTCCGATGACATCCGTACAGTTAAAACTAGAAGTCCTGTCACGAAGTTTGCGCTTATCTAGGCTTAATTACGCGTAGGAATTGCACGCAACTGCCATATCGAATGGCAAGTTCTCCTGGTCACTCATAGTAAACACAGGCAATGTTTCTGCCAATGGACCCGTAACACAGTTCAGTCGGAGAGAAAACTGTTTATTTTTGGCCTCAGCATCTGCTAATGAATGATACATCTAATTTTTATTAGCTCAACTTGACAAAGACAAGCTGTCGAAGCTGAGCTATTACCGTCACTTCCAATCCATCCACATTGGTTCATACTTATGTATGTACGTACATCCACAATTTCCTTTGGCACACTGCTCAGGCAACATTTATGATCGGATTGCTTTGCTCTGACTGCTTGGGGTGACCTCTAGATGAGCACTATCGATTTTCTTCGATTTCCGTAAAAAAACATTGCTGTTAGGCTTAGCGCCGACCTTTGAACTTTGTGCATCAATATATTTCCTTGGCATGCCCGGCACATTTATGAATGGATTGCTTTGACACTTGGGATGCTTGTTTGGGGGTGACCTCTTGATTTTTAGCTCACCTGAGCGAAGCTCAAGGGGAGCTTAACTAATCACTTTCTGTCCGTCGTCCGTCGTCCGGCGTCCGTCGTCCGTCGTCGTCCGTCCGGCGTTAACTTTACATTATCGACTTCTCCTCCTAAACCACTAGCCCAATTTTATTCAAATGTTGGCTAAATGTTTATTACCTAATGCAAATTCAGATTTGTTCAAATGAAGTTGCCCCTCCTTCTGGGTGGTGCCACACCCCCAAGGGGCACCAAAATCTTTGTAAATCTTCTTCTCATGAACCAGCAGTAGCAGAGACTTGATATTTGGTGTGCAGCTTCCTTTTGAGGTGTAGACTCAGATTTGTTCAAGAGAAGTTTGTGGGGCTATACTTGACGTTGTTATGAGAGGGGCAAAATTTTTTGCCCCGCCCAAAATTTCTATTTTCCAAACCGAGAGGCTGATTTGAACCAAATTTTATGTGAGGGCTTATTGGGTCATGAGTACTTGATTTATGCAAAAAAAAATTTTCCCGCAGCCCCGTGGGAACCACAGGAGCTAAAAATAGAAAAAATTTAAAACGCCCATATCTCCAAAACTGCACGGCACTGAGAATTTTTATTTGGTGTGCAGCTTCCTTAGGACCAACAGAAAGGATTGGTAAAAAAAAATTGCCATCGGTTTTATCATAGGGTACAGTTTCGGGACTTTGAAAAAGTGCTGAGTCAGCACTTTTTAACACTGTAGGCAATGGGAAAAACATTAAAAAATCTTCTTCTCCAGATCCAGCAGGCAGAATCTTTTGATATTTGGTATGCAACATTGTAGGGTGGATCTGATTCAAGTTTGTTCAAATCGGCCCCCTGGGTTCATATTTGGGCTCAGTATAGGAGCCCGATTTCGAACTTAGTGCATTTCAGGCAAATTTCTTAAAAAATCTTCTTCTCCAGATCCAGCAGGCAGAATCTTTTGATATTTGGTATGCAACATTGTGGGGTGGATCTGATTCAAGTTTGTTCAAATCGGCCCCCTGGGTTTATATTTGGGTTCAGTATAGGAGCCCAAATTTGAACTTACTGCATTTCAGGCAAATTTCTTTGAAAATCTTCTTCTCCAGATCCAGCAGGCAGAATCTTTTGATATTTGGTATGCAACATTGTAGGGTGGATCTGATTCAAGTTTGTTCAAATCGGCTCCCTAGATTCATATTTGGGCTCACTATAGGAGCTCGAATTCGAATTTAGTGCATTTCAGGCAAATTTCTTCAAAAATCTTCTTCTCCAGATCCAGCAGGCAGAATCTTTTGATATTTGGTATGCAATGTTGCGGGGTAGATCTGATTCAAGTTTGTTCAAATCGGCCCCCTGGATACATATTTGGGCTTACTATAGAAGCCCGAATTCGAACTTAGTGCATTTCAGGCAAATTTCTTAAAAAATCTTCTTCTCCAGATCCAGCAGGCAGAATCTTTTCATATTTGGTAAGCAACATTGTGGGGTGGATCTGATTCAAGATTGTTCAAATCGGCCCCCTGGGTTAATATTTGGGCTCAGTATAGGAGCCCGATTTCGAACTTAGTGCATTTCAGGCAAATTTCTTAAAAAATCTTCTTCTCCAGATCCAGCAGGCAGAATCTTTTGATATTTGGTATGCAACATTGTAGGGTGGATCTGATTCAAGTTTGTTCAAATCGGCCCCCTGGGTTCATATTTGGGCTCAGTATAGGAGCCCGATTTCGAACTTAGTGCATTTAGGCAAATTTCTTAAAAAATCTTCTTCTCCAGATCCAGAAGGCAGAATCTTTTGATATTTGGTATGCAACATTGTGGGGTGGATCTGATTCAAGTTTGTTCAAATCGGCTTCCTAGATTCATATTTGGGCTCACTATAGAAGCTCGAATTTGAACTTAGTGCATTTCATGCAAATTTCTTAAAAAATCTTCTTCTCCAGATCCAGCAGGCAGAATCTTTTCATATTTGGTAAGCAACATTGTGGGGTGGATCTGATTCAAGTTTGTTCAAATCGGCCCCCTGGGTTTATATTTGGGCTCAGTATAGGAGCCCAAATTTGAACTTAGTGCATTTCAAGCAAATTTATTAAAAAATCTTCTTCTCCAGATCCAGCAGGCAGAATCTTTTGATATTTGGTATGCAACATTGTGGGGTGGATCTGATTCAAGTTTGTTCAAATCGGCTTCCTAGATTCATATTTGGGCTCACTATAGAAGCTCGAATTCGAACTTAGTGCATTTCAGGCAAATTTCTTAAAAAATCATCTTCTCCAGATCCAGCAGGCAGAATCTTTTGATATTTGGTATGCAACATTGCGGGGTGGATCTGATTCAAGTTTGTTCAAATCAGCCACCTGGATTCATATTTGGGCTCACTATAGAAGCTCGAATTCAAACTTAGTGCATTTCGGGCAAATTTCTTCAAAAATCTTCTTCTCCAGATCCAGCAGGCAGAATCTTTTGATATTTGGTATGCAACATTGCGGGGTGGATCTGATTCAAGTTTGTTCAAATCGGCCCCCTGGATTCATATTTGGGCTTAATATAGAAGCCCGAATTCGCACTTAGTGCATTTCAGGCAAATTTCTTCAAAAATCTTCTTCTCCAGATCCAGCAGGCAGAATCTTTTGATATTTGGTATGCAACATTGCGGGGTGGATCTGATTCAAGTTTGTTCAAATCGGCCCCCTGGATTCATATTTGGGCTTAATATAGAAGCCCGAATTCGCACTTAGTGCATTTCGGGCAAATTTATTAAAAAATCTTCTTCTCCAGATCCAGCAGGCAGAATCTTTTGATATTTGGTATGCAACATTGTGGGGTGGATCTGATTCAAGTTTGTTCAAATCGGCTTCCTAGTTTCATATTTGGGCTCACTATAGAAGCTTGAATTCGAACTTAGTGCATTTCAGGCAAATTTCTTAAAAAATCTTCTTCTCCAGATCCAGCTTCAGAAACTTTTCATATTTGGTAAGCAACATTGTGGGGTGGATCTGATTCAAGTTTGTTCAAATCGGCCCCCTGGGTTTATATTTGGGCTCCGTATAGGAGCCCAAATTTTAACTTAGTGCGTTTCAGGCATATTTCTTAAAAAATCTTCTTCTCCAGATCCAGCAGGCAGAATCTTTTGATATTTGGTATGCAACATTGTAGGGTGGATCTGATTGTGATTCATGAACGTATTTATTTGTAAAGTTGATAGAATCTTAGACAAAATTTGCAGAAAAGATCTACTATAGAAGGGGTGGTATCCAGGGTGAACCGTTTACCCAAATCTAGCAGTACTAATGCATTATTCACACAAATCTTCGTTCAAATTTTATGACCCCTCATTGGAACACACGCATTCAGCTCATTCCAACAAAGGTCATATGCCATGTTTTCGAGACAAAGGAATAAAAATTTTAGTTATTCATGAAATTTTTAGGCAACTGTTGTCTGTTATTCACATTGCTTCATGAAATTTCAGTACTTTTAGAAGTTACCTCAGTAATCAAGGGTTAATTCCCCTTAATTAAATGTCGCCTCTAAAAAACAACCACTTTGCATATCTTACCTTTTTACCAGCATAACTGCCAAAACTTGTCAGCATTCTTCGCAAAAATCGCTATTCAAATTTTAATTTTTGTCTCTTAAACATACATGTACTTATCGCTTGTAAATACCCCATTGGAATGAGCTTTTTGAGCTCATTCCAATGAGAGGTCGCACACCATGCTTTTTGAGTCAAAAAAGCAATTTTTTTAGTTATTCCAGAATTTCGTACGTAAAACACAGCTTTATGACTTCACATTAAAATGAGCTCTCTAAGCTTGTTCCAATCAACATTCACGCACTATGTCTTTCACACAAAAAATAAAATTTTCCATTTATTCAGGAATTTTGTTTGCAAGAACACTCTTACCCCCCCCCCCCCCCCCCCACAAACACACACACACAAACACACACACACACACAAACACAGACACACACATCTAAAAGTTTGTCAGCAAAAAAACAGTTACTTCAATTTTTAAATGCATTATAGGAACAACTTGCCTAATCAAATTTAAATACTTTTGCATCATTCTGTATCTAGAACAAACCATTTACCATATCTTTACGCAAAATTCTCCAGCATCATTCACAAAAAAACACCATTATTTATATATTCACATTTCTGTCTCAAAAATATACCTGATCTTCCCATACCCCTATTGGAATAAGCTGTTTGAGCTTGTTCCAATGATGATAAAAAAAAATAAAATTTGTGAAAATTTTTGTTTTCTTGCATGCAAATATATACATGTAGCACATGGAAGATATCCACAGTTGGGGAGAGATGTCCAAGGCTATCTCTTCACATTCCTTGTTTGTGCTTCATGCTAAACCAGTTTGTCTGCAGAGATAAATTTGCTTTATTAAAAATCATTGGAGATTGGCCACACACCAATGATTTTAAATAAAACTAATTTTAGGTAACAAATGTTGAACTTCAAACAAAATCTATCACTCAACCAGTTAATGTTGATGAGGCATGACATGGTGAAGGTGACCTAAAATACTTCTTAGAGTCACTTTGTCAGGTGAGCGATTAAGGCCACGTGGGGCCTCTTGTTTTTTTTCATCTCGGTTCAGAAACGATGCCATAAGCAACGACGTGTAACTTATCCATTTTGTCCATCGGCAGTTTCCTTTGGCACACTTACTGGTCTCATGTATCATGGGACCATATAGAAACTCTGTACATGTATGCGTGTTAGGGGTGACCTCCAAACAGATAGATATGACCTAAATGTATCAATCTTCTTTCATTTCTGTTGATAAATGTTGCTGTTATGGTTACCTTGACCTTTGAACGTTGTGGATTTGTGCATCAACATTTTCCTTGTGCATTCATGAATGGATCACCTTGAAACTAAGTATGCTTGTTTGGGCTGACCTCTAGGTAGGAGATTTTAATTTTTAGCTCACCGAAGGGAGCTTAACTTATCACTTGGAGTCCATCGTCGTCGTCCGTCGTGAACTTTACATTATCGACGTCTCCTCACAAACTACTGGATCAAATTGAACCAAATTTGGTGTGCATGTTCCCTATCATATGTCAATTCAAATTTATACAAATAAACTTGCCGCACCCACAGGGGACATCACAAGGGGCATAACTCTGATAGCACCCATGAATTTCTTTCCAAAATTAAAAAAAATCTTCTTCTTCAGATCCACCAGGCAGAATTCTTTCCTATTTGGTATACATCATCTCTAGGGTGGTCAGATTCAAGTTTGTTCAAATTGAGTCTCTGGGTTCAAATTTAGGCTCCCTATGGGAGCCCGAATTTTAACTGAGTGCAATATGAGGGTTTTTCTTTCAAAATCTTCTTCTTCAGATCCACCAGTCAGAGTCATTTCATATTTGGTATACAACATCTCAAGGGAGGTCAAATTCAAGTTTGTACAAATCGAGTTCCTGGGTTCACATTTGGGCTCACTATGGGAGCCCAAATTTTTGCAATATGAGGACTTTTCTTTAAAAATCTTCTTCTTCAGATCCACCAGTCAGAATTCTTCCACATTTGGTATACAACATCTTGGGGGTGGGGGGGGGGGGGAGTGGGAGGGGGGTGCAGATTCAAGTTTGTTCAAATCGAGTCCCTGGGTTCATATTTTTTAGCTCACCTGAGCAAAGCTTGAGGGGAGCTTAACTGATCGCTTTTCGTCCGGGGTCCATCGTCCGTTGTTAACTTTACATTGACTTCTTCTCACAACCAACTGCTGGACCAAATTCAACAAAATTTGCTGTGCATGTTTCCTATCATATGTCAATTCAAGTTTGTTCAAATCAAGTTGACCTGCTCCTCAGTAGGTCCACCTCCAAAAAGTGTGCTTAAATCTTAAAAAATCTTCTTCTCATGAACCAGCAGTAGCAGAGACTTGATATTTGGTGTGCAGCTTCCTTTTGAGGTGTAGACTCAGATTTGTGAAGTTCGAGGAGAAATATTTGCCTTTGTTATGGGAGGGGCAAGAATTTTCACCCTGCCCAAAATTTCTATTTTCCAAACCGAGAGACAGATTTGAACCAAATTTGATATGAGGGCATATTGGGTCATAAGTACTTAATTTATGCCCAAATTGTTTTTCTTGTCGCCCCATGGGAACCGCAGGAGCTAAAAATAGAAAAAAATTAAAACGCCCATATCTCCAAAACTACACTGCACTGAGAATTCTTATGTGGTGTGAAGCTTCCTTAGGACCAACAGAATGGAATGGTAAAAAAAAAAAGAAATTGCTATCGATTTTATCATGGGATACTTTTTTGGGACTTTGAAAAAGTGCTGAGTCAGCATTTTTTAACACTGTGGGTAATGGGAAAAACATTTCACACTACTTTTCTCCCAAACCACTGCTCCAAAAGCTTTCAAATTTCACATATAACATCAAATTTCATCATATAACATCTTTGGAAGATTGTGTCACATGTTTATTGAAATCAATTCCCTGGGTCCATATTTGGGCTCTCTATGGGAGCCCAAATGTTTAAATTAGTGCAGTATGAGGAATATTCTTTAAAAATCTTCTTCTTCAGATCTACCAATAGGAATCTTTTGATATTTGGTATGCAGCATGCAATTTTGGACCAAAATCTGGAAATTAGTTTTTTGGTTTTTTTATGCGTTTTGGTCAATTTTAAGACCAAAATTTTTTTTTTTTTTTACACTGACAATTTGGGGTTCGGATGGGACTTAGAAAATTTTGTACCAAAATCCGGAAATTAGTTTTTTTTGTTTTTTTATGCGTTTTGGTCCATTATAAGAAGAAGAAAAAATTTTAGTCCGAAAAAATTTTGTTTGGTACTTTGAAAATTTCCAAACAAAAATAAAAAAAATCTGTTTTTTATGCGTTTATCTGAATTTTGGGACGTAAAAGTGCAGGAACTGAAAATAGAAGGAAAATCCTGTGTATTGTGTGGGCACAATCGCTTCATCTAGTTGGTATATGTTTTTCTTATGAGGGGCATATGCAGCTTATTCAAGTCAAGTCCCTGGTTTGATATTTAGACTGCCATGTCAGATGAGCACTCTAAGGTCCCCTGGGGCCTCTTGTTTTAATACTGCTTCCTTTCGAGGTCTACTTGTAAGTTTGTTCAAACAGTGTTTAAGGGCAATATTTGAATTTGGAGGACCTGCCCAAATTTTCAAAAATCAGAACCTCTGAGCCGATTTGAACGGAATCCAGTTTGTAACATAACTAGGTACATGTAACATGTATTTGAATTATATGAGAAAAAAAATTGCCCATGACCCTGTGAGGACCCCGCAAGGACTACAAAAAGGAAACAAATAATGATGTCATAATGATCACAGGGCTCCATAGGGGAGCTCCACTTTTTACATTTTGATTAACTGAAGAAAAGGCATGATGCTTGGACTATTTTAGTCACTCCTGAGGGTCTTAAGGATTGACAACGGGTCCTATGGAGATTGATTGCCTAATGTAGATCATTCTTGGACTCTGTTCTGTTCAAGGTGAGTGATTCAGGCCTCTTGTTTTGTTCTTGTTTTGATGAAGAAAGTTCAGCAGAGGTACATGTGAACTCAATAAAGCATTGGCGGAAAACTTATAAATTATATTAACTGGTTGAGTGCTAGAAGCCACTATCAGGGCTTTCAACAAAATGAGGGTACCAGAGCAAAAGCCAAAATTTTCCTTGCTCATGTTTGATATTCAGTCAAACGCAATTAATATTTTGTTTATATACCTTTGTTCTATTACAAATTATTGGAGAGTGCCTGTGGGCACTCTCCAATAATTTGTAATAAAACAAATTTTGAATAACAAATTCAGACCACCCAAAATTATCAAGCCCTCAACCAGTTAATATGTTGTTATTGGAGAACCCAGCTCGTACAGCAAAAGACATTTTGGATAAACTTTGTGACACTGGGCTTTTGGCATCAAGGAACATTGTCATCAAAGCAATTTGTTGCACGGGATGGACAGCTTCCAAACACAGAGATTGCCAAATGGACAGAGACAGGAATAAGTTGAAAAGTGCGGCTTTTTGTAGTGTACCGATAGCAACCTATGACAAATTCACTAACCGGCAGCTAGAAATGTGGGTGGAATCAGTTGTTGTTGTTTGTGCCTCAGAAGTGACATGCTCTAGCTGAATACTTATGTTGGTAAATTTGAACGGCTTTGTCAACAAGATTGATTGAGACAAGGGATGGTATCAAAAGGATGTTGAGATAATTAACTCAAATATGTAATAATAGAATTAAAATCTACGCACTTAACTGATTTTATTCTTTTTTGTACAGTGCTTATCAAAGTATGTTGTAGGATAGATAACACACAAAAAAAAATTGTTGGTTGTTTTTAATTCACCTGAGCGAAGCTCAAGGGGAGCTTTACTAATCACTTTCCGCCCGTCGCCCATCCGTCCGGAGTTAACTTTGCATTATCGGCTTCTTCTCACAAACTACTCAACCAAATTGAACCAAATCTGGTGTGCATGTTCCCTATCATATGTCTAATTCAAATTTGTTCAAATCAAGTTGACCCGCTCCTTGGTAGGGCCACGCCCAAAAAGTGAGCCTAAATCTTAAAAAATCTCTTCTCATGAACCAGCAGTAGCAGAGAATTGATATTAGGTGTGCAGCTTCTTTTTGAGGTATAGACTCAGATTTGTTCAAGAGAAGTTCTAGGGGCTATATTTGTCATCGTTATGGGAGGGGCAAGAAATATTGCCCCACCCCAAATTTCTATTTTCCAAACCGAGATGCTGATTTGAACCAAATTTAATGTGAGGCTTTATTGGGACGTAAGTAGTTAAGTTATGCAAAAAAAAAAATTTTCTGTCGCCCCATGGGAACTGCAGGAGCTAAAAATAGAAAAAATTCAAAACGCTCATATCTCCAAAACTGCACTGCACTGTGAATTTTTATTTGGTGTGAAGCTTCCTTAGGACCAACAGAATGGAATGGAATGGTAAAAAAAAATTGCTATCGGTTTTATCATAGGGTACTTTTTCGGGACTTTGAAATAAATGATTGGCTGAACTTAACCTTATATCCATATTGTGGTCACTATTAGCCATTGTGCAGAAATATGTGACCTTAAACCCCGATAAATGAATAAATTCAGGAGTAGAGATTGGCTGTTAACTGAAAAATTTGGTTTGATTTCGGTTTTATTATCAAAACCGAAATTGAAACAATTACAGAGAACCCATCGTCGCGGTTTTTAACTTTAGTTTCACAAAAGAGCCAGCTTTTGTGATCACAGTACTCTCAGGTGCCAAATAAACGTGCAGGCACATTTATTAATTTGTGAAACAAAATACAAACCATCACGGTTATTGTGACCCATCACGTTTATTATTTTCCCCAAGTAAGGCCAATAAAAAAATAACAACTGTTTTTAGGGTAGGTGCTTGGGTCCTTAGAAATCCCATGGCTCTTCCACTGGATCCCACCCACTAACTTGATTTATTTATTAGTGTTTAAGGTCACATATTTTTGCACAATTGCTAATCGTGACCTCAACATGGAGATGAAGTCAAGGTCAGTCAATCGTTTATGCCCCATGTTGCCTATTTTCGAGGACTTGTACCCCAAGCATTACTGCATTAGTGACAGGGTCCTATTTTACCAGTAAAACGGTGTGTTTACCACAGTAAACAAGCACTGAATAACAACTAACTTTGTTGGGTTCCCATTGGGGCACTAACTTGATTTTCAGTGTTTGTCACATCTATTGACAAATAATTTTGAAATATTAAAATTAAATCTCTTCTCAGTATTTATTTATTCATTTATTGGTGTTTAAGGTCACATATTTGTGCACAATGGTGAATCATGACCACAACATGAGTATCAACTCAAGACCAGGGGTGAACATTAATAAGCCATGTTGCCCATTTTAGAAAGGGTTGCACATCCTAACTCCTAAGCAGGTCCAATTTTACCAGTAAAATAGAGCCTGTTTACTGCAGTGAATAGGTACTGCTTCACTTCTCAGAGTTCCCGTGGGAATCTCTTCTCAGTATTTCCTTCTTTAGAAATATTACTTCTCTCTGCCGAATCCTACAAGGCTATGCTTGTGAAGAGTGTAGAAATGGGGGGCGGGGGGGGGGGGGGGGGAGGAGCAGGACAGAGGGCACTGTACTTGTACCGGTGGCAAGGGAAATAAAAAGAAAATCTTTCCAGATTGGGAAATTTTGGGAGGGGGGGTGGGGAGGGGGAGGGTCTCCCTGGAAATCCCATGGCTTCTCTACTGGTTCCGGCAAACTTGATGTTCAGAGTTTGAAAGGTCTGTTGAATTTTGAAATATTAAATTCTCTTCTCTGCATTTTTTAGCTCACCTGAGCAAAGCTCAGGATGAGCTTTACTGATCACTTTCCGTCCGTCGTCGTCGTCCGTCGTCGTTGGGCGTCAACAATCATCTCCTCCCAAACCACTAGGCCAATTTTAATAAAATTTTGTGGGATTGATCATTGGGTGGAACACTCGAAGAATTGTGTTCGAAATCTCCGTCGCCCATCTAATATGGCTGCCTTGGCTGCTGATTGGCAAAAACACATTAAAATCTTCTTCTTCAGAACCGCTGGATCAATTTGAATAAAATTTGCTGGGGATAACCAGTGGGTGGTCCTCTCTCAGAATTGTGTTCGGTTTGTCCGCCCGCCATCCAACATGGCTGCCACAGCTTCTGATTGGCTGACGCTCCACCCCTAAATTTCTATTTTTTGAATCAAGAGATCGATTTGAACCAAATTTTTTTTGAGGCTTTATTGGGTCATAAGTATCTAATTTATGCCGAAAAAATTTTTCACGTAGCCCCATGGGAACCTCAGGAGCTAAAAATAGAAAAAATTTAAAACGCCCATATCTCCAAAACTGCACGGCATTGAGAATTTTTATTTGGTGTGCAGCTTCCTTAGGACCAACAGAAAGGATTGGTAAAAAAAAATTGCCATCGGTTTTATCATAGGGTACAGTTTCGGGACTTTGAAAAAGTGCTGAGTCAGCACTTTTTAACACTGTAGGCAATGGGAAAAACATTAAAAAATCTTCTTCTCCAGATCCAGCAGGCAGAATCTTTTGATATTTGGTATGCAACATTGTAGGGTGGATCTGATTCAAGTTTGTTCAAATCAGCCCCCTGGGTTCATATTTGGGCTCAGTATAGGAGCCCGATTTCGAACTTAGTGCATTTCAGGCAAATTTCTTAAAAAATCTTCTTCTCCAGATCCAGCAGGCAGAATCTTTTGATATTTGGTATGCAACATTGTGGGGTGGATCTGATTCAAGTTTGTTCAAATCGGCCCCCTGGGTTTATATTTGGGCTCAGTATAGGAGCCCAAATTTGAACTTGGTGCATTTCAGGCAAATTTCTTTGAAAATCTTCTTCTCCAGATCCAGCAGGCAGAATCTTTTGATATTTGGTATGCAACATTGTGGGGTGGATCTGATTCAAGTTTGTTCAAATCGGCTTCCTAGTTTCATATTTGGGCTCACTATAGAAGCTCGAATTCAAACTTAGTGCATTTCAGGCAAATGTCTTAAAAAATCTTCTTCTCCAGATCCAGCTTCAGAATCTTTTCATATTTGGTAAGCAACATTGTGGGGTGGATCTGATTCAAGTTTGTTCAAATTGGCCCCCTGGGTTTATATTTGGGCTCCGTATAGGAGCCCAAATTTGAACTTAGTGCATTTCAGGCAAATTTCTTTGAAAATCTTCTTCTCAAGATCCAGCAGGCAGAATCTTTTGATATTTGGTATGCAACATTGTGGGGTGGATCTGATTCAAGTTTGTTCAAATCGGCTTCCTAGTTTCATATTTGGGCTCACTATAGAAGCTCGAATTCGAACTTAGTGCATTTCAGGCATATTTCTTAAAAAATCTTCTTCTCCAGATCCAGCAGGCAGAATCTTTTGATATTTGGTATGCAACATTGTGGGGTGGATCTGATTCAAGTTTGTTCAAATCGGCCCCCTGGGTTTATATTTGGGCTCAGTATAGGAGCCCAAATTTGAACTTGGTGCATTTCAGGCAAATTTCTTTGAAAATCTTCTTCTCAAGATCCAGCAGGCAGAATCTTCTGATATTGGGTATGCACCATGCTTAGGGGGGTGAGATTCAAGTTTGTTCAAGCCAAGTCCCTGGGTTCATATTTGGGCTCACTGTGGTAGCCCGAATTATAACTTAGTTCAAAATGAGGAATTTTCTTTAAAAATCTTCTTCAGATCCAGCAGTCGGAATGTTTTGATATTTGGTATGCAGCATCCTTAGGGGGTGAGATTCAAGTTTGTTCAAGCCATGTCCCTAGGTCCATATTAGGACTCACTTTGGGAGCTTGAATTGTAACATAGTTCAAAATGAGGACTTTTCTTTAAAAATCTTCTTCTTCAGATCCAGCAGTCGGAATGTTTTGATATTTGGTGTGCAGCATCCTTAGGGGGGTGAGATTCAAGTTTGTTAAAGCCAAGTCCCTGGGTTCATATATGGGCTCCCTGTGGGAGCCTGAATTATAACTTAGTTCAATATGAGGAATATTCTTTAAAAATCTTTTTTTTTTAGATCCACTGGTCAGAATCTTTGGATATTTGGTATAAGCTTTTCTTAGGAGCAGCAGATGCAACTTGTTGAAATCAATTCTCCGGGTTGATATAAATTTAGGCTACCATGTCAGGTGAGCACCCTCAGGCCCCTTGGGGCCTCTTGTTTCTTTAGAAATTTTACTTCTCCCAAAAGAGCTCTTGCTTTTCTCTCTTTTTCTGAGAGGGAGAAGTCACATCTAACAAAATTTCTCTCATAGGTGGGTCCCTGGTAGAAATAAATATATTTGACATTGTAAATGTGGAGCAAGTGGTAAGTTCCAGTTCTGAAACTGTGTTTGATAAAGTGATTAACATTTTACAATGCTTCACCCTTGGTGTTGACAAAGAAAGTGCAACCATTGAGGCTGGGTTTTTTTCATCAAATTTTCCAATGAAAGGACAGCAAAAGTTATTTTATACCAGTTTCTACTGTAGTTAGCAATTAAGTGTATAATACAGATTTTTATCAATGGTCATGGCACGGTTGTCGAACCGTCTGGAAATTGTGTTTGGCAATTTCTTGGCAAGTCAGTAGTAGTATAGGGGAGCAATATATTTTGGTACTCGTGAAATTAGTCGAGTTTGCGAGCCAGCACATTTATTGTCCACCAGCACTATTATTCTTTTCAGTGTAAATTGTTACCTAGCACTCTTATTTGGCCAGCACTTCTATTCGGCACCTGAGAGTACTGTATCTTAACCCCATCCTTACTGAGGTAAAAATACTGAAATTTCAAGTTTTAAAATTTTTCACAATTCAACTAGGAATTGAACAAATTGTTGAGCTCTGTCAAACAAGACTGAATTGGTTAAATTTCTAGTTGTTTTATTGGAAAAATTTGAAGCCTGAAATTTATATATTTCGACATCAGATTCTAGAGGATTAATGGAAAAAACTTACTGGAATAAGCTACGGTATTCTTGGTTGCTCATCTCCACCTTTGCACTAACACTGGTAAACATAATTAGCATCAATTCACCTTTCTCTTTCTCTAAAACAGAAAAAGGGTTGCCTGACAAAAACTAAGGTAGCCCTTTTTGGATTGACTAATTCACAATTTGTAGACTGCAGTATTTTTATACTGTACCAATGACCCAGACTTAGCTGGTGCTAACTCCTTAAATTGTAGGGCCAAACTCAAATTTTGCCCCCCAATCCCCCAAATTTGCATCAAAAATCAAAATTTCAATGTCCTATGTGGTCCTCCATACTTTATATCCACTGCGCATGCGCAGTGTCAAGGAGGTCTCGAAATTGGCCCCAAAAGTCATTCTTATTTGGCCCTAAAATCAGTAACATGTCACTGATATTTGTGCTTGTAAATCTCAGTTTAAATGATGCCAGACACATAATTATGAAAGAAATGGTGGATCTAAGGATGAAATAAAGGACGAGAGGAAGAAACAGTGGCAGAATGTGTTCAGGGCTGTAACTTATAATTTTTTTTACGAAATTATTTCATGTTCCCTAATTTCGGGGCATGACCCTTATGTTGTCATTCTGGCTATGAACTTAACATTGTTTGTTCAGTGTTTCCTCTCTCCCTTTCCTTAATACCCCCCTTGCTATGCTTTTGGCTTAATTTTGGAATTTTTTTTTACTAAAATTTCTTGGGAGTTTTGGCTTGGTAACAGAATGATTATTCTGTTTTTTTCCCCATGTTTACGTCCTCACCCTTGGGTGATTAGGCATTGTGATCTGCATCTACCATCTGATGTACTGCAGTTTTTTCTCTGGAAGCCTCTGTTGTACATCGGATAGTGTTTAAATTGGTGACTGATTTTGGGCCATGGTTACAAACTTACAGTGCCTGGAGTCATGTTTCCGGTTTTTGTGCACTTTTGTTTATGTTGACAACGGTTACTTCTGATAGTGATTACTTGTCTTCTATTAGTTCTGCTCATAGCCAGATACATTAATATTGTCCGTAAGTATTGCATTAATTTTTAAAAATGTTTTAAAATATTGTGTCCACACTTAGGCTTTTTTGGGATCCATTTGGGCTCATTGTTCCCATTGGGAACTTGGGCTCTTCTGAAAATTTTTCCAAAAAAACCCCTGGAAAACCTGGAAAAGCCTGGAATTCATCAAAAGGTCACTCAAGGCCTTGAAAGCCTTGAATTTCCAATGGGAGCCTTGAAAAGCCTGGAAAATCGGAGAATTTTGTGATGCGTAATTTAATCCGAACTTATTTTACTGCATTTACAGCAAATGTAATTGTGTGGTTTATTAATCCGGTCATATTTTGGAGTATTTACGGCAATGCTAATGCGTGCATTATTGATAGAACTTTGCAGTGATGTGACACTGAAATCCTTTGAATCAAGCATTGTGAATGGTTGCTATTGATGTGGGCGAGCACAATGGTGTATATTTAAGCCAATGGGAAGATTTATTGTAAATTCTGCCTGTTCGAATGCTGAGTGCACGTGGTTTGATAATTTATTCATATTGAAAAATATTACAAATGGATGATTGTTCAGTTGAACTATTTGAGTATTTCCGAAGCATGTATGTCTGAAGAATTTGCCACAACGTCATCTTAAAGTCCTGGCATGGTCTGTCGCCATCACGGTGGATTCCAAGTTTGGATTTCCAAATGAAAGTGTTATTGTCTTATTCACCTCAAATGTTAACATGTGCGATTTTAAGGATGATTCGCCCATGTATGAAACATTAAAAACATTTCGACACTTACTGCATTTAGCTGAATACTGTTCAACTGGAACAGGCAGCAACCAGTTATAGAATGCAGTTGATTTAATCCAAGCTTGTTGGAAGGTACACTTTCCCACAACGGAATTACATTTTGCTTTTCGAATGACATTTCCGGAGACATTGTGGGTTACGAAATGTGTCATTTACATGTAACATGTAGTTTACTCATTGGGAGAAAGGATAACATCAATTCATTTGCATTCAGTAAGTATTCAGTACATGTACACGAGACATAGCTATTGTGCCACCTGGTAATTACACTGCAGTTGTAGGATAAACACAAGAAAATGTCTTTCTCAGGCTCACTAATTCTAATCAGTGATATCATTGCTTGGATAGCTTTCAGAAAGAGTTTTCCAAGAAATGATGTCAAGTGTTAGAATTACCAACAAAGGGAAATATAAGATAAAGTTTCTAGTCGTTATCTGATAATTTAGGGTACTTTGCCAGCCTCGGCCTTGAAAAGCCTTGAATTTCATAAATGGGGGCCTTGAAAATCCACGAAAATTGCCGAGAAATGGCCTGGAATAGCCTTGAATTTCAAAATTTTAACCTGGGGGAACCCTGTAAGAAAGCTCCGGATTCTCTGCGTTATTCCGCTTTGAAAAAGTCGGACTCAGCAGGGAGGAGTACGGCAGGTTCTCCGGGGGCGAATACGTCCAAAGGAAGTTCCTATAGAGGATCAAAGCCTCTACGTCTTACTCCGGAGACCGTCAGAGTTGCGACTCACATAGGGGTCGTAATGCTGGCCTGATATATCGGGTCAGACGCCCCTAGGTCGACCGGGCGAGGTGCGGGCCGTGAAGGATGTGTTTTCTCCTTCCGCAATCCTCGCAGGGCCAGGAGGTGATGGTTCCACGTCGACCAGGTCACGCCATCCGCTAGGCAAGGACACAAGGCCTTTCCAGTTGGGATGTTCGCATATTATATAAATGCAGGAATTAATGTCCCTGGAGCTTCCAGCTGCTAATTACGTAAGAGCGCAACTCCACAGGCCTCCGTGATGGACTTGCTATCGCAGATAGCTCAATTCATCACAGCATCCCAGCAGCTATCAGAAACTTTTTCAGTAAAGAACTACCTGAGCAAGCTGGGTCGGTTCGTTCCCCTGCAGAGTCAGTAAGGAATGACCGAAATTATTATGTGGCCCAGGCAGATGGTAAAAGGGAATCAGCACAGCTGAAATTTTCCCTTTCCGAACAACTTAAGGTGGCTGTAGGTTTCATCCGGCATCACCTTTTAGAAGTTGTTTCTCTGGACAAAAATGCTGTGTTACCTGATAAGAAACTGAAAGCGTCACTGGACACAGACTTTTTCGGCCGGATTAGGGACACTGTCCCTGAGTTTCCGACCCAGTCCAGAAATTCATGGACATTTGAACTTTTGAATGACGCTATATTCAAGCTAGCCTCTAAGACTGGCAAATTAGGTTTCTTATCGCCTAGCGCTATTCAGCTGCCTTTCATAAATGCAAGACATAATTTTGAAACGGCAGGACTAGGCGTGCCAAGAGTTCCTGTGCGTTTGGATGACGAGGCTGAAGACCTGGAATTGTCATTGCCGGCCTCCATGTCTATTTACTCCAGTATACTGGAGATGACTGTATCGTCTAATAGAATTTAGACACATTATCTCACGCAGATTACCTTACCAAAAGAAGAACTTGGACGACATTCTTCAGAGTTACGGCATCAAGTTAACCCTTCAGAACGATGTTCATGTTCAGAGTCTGCTTCAATTGCTCCAACGTCTCGGTTTCTTAGTATACTAACGAAAAGAAGTCGGATCTAGTGCCGTCCTAATCATTCACCCACGTGGGAATGAGCTTAGAGACGCACAACAATCTCATTCGTCTGCCGTTAACCAGAGCGATATTAGTCAGTTGTTACGCTCGCTTTTGCCTTCACTCAGATGTAGTAACAGCGAGAGAATTCATGAGACTGACAGGTTTGTGCGGACCCGCTGTGAATATTATTCCGATGGAGCGGATACGCACTCGGCCACTCCACAGATATTTTATCTCAGAATTGGAGTGTGAAGACTCATTCGCTCGAATCGAACATCGTCTTGTCGAATCAAGTGAAACAAGAGATTCAGACTTGGGTATATATTCAGTGGTTAACTCAAGGAGTACCACTTCAACTGCTGGATCCGAGTTTAACGATAATGACGGATGCGAGTCAAACAGGTTGGGGCGCAACTCTGAGCCCAACAGATTCAGGGTGCCAGGGTCTTTAGGATCCGCAGTTCCCAACAAGTACATAAACATCAAGAAATGATGTCAATATGGCTTGTGCTACGTCAATGAATGAACATTCTTCAGAATTCGCATGTTCAAATGCTGTCCGAAAATTCGACAGTAGTAGCGTATATTCGGAATCAGGGAGGCACTCATTCCATTCCGTTATTCAATTTAACGGAAAGGATCCTTCTGTTTGTCCTAGAGCATCAAGTTCTTCTATCGGTCCGTCATTTTCCGGGTCGTCTGAACGTTCTAGCAGACTCCCTTTCTCGGAAAGGTTGTATGTTGTCGTCAGAATGGACTCTCAACAACGAGTTTTCATTCAGATTTGCTACCAGTGGGATCGTCCAATGGTAGACTTATTTGCGGCGCATCTCAACTATTAGTTGCAGACGTATGTGTCGGCGTGTCCAGATCCTCGAGCATTTGCAGTAGACGCTCTCTCGATCTCTTGGGACGGAATGATAGGATACGCGTATCCTCCAGCGCCATCAATTCAGCAGATATTGTTCAAGATAAAGCAATCTCCCTGCAAATTCTGTTGGTAGCATCTCTGTCACCCCAGAGACCATGGATAAATCTACTCAGGTGTCTGCTGTGGGACATGCCACGGAAGCTTCCTCCACGAGAGGATCTTCTTTTGCAGGGGAAATCGCGCACACTGCATCACAACTTGCAAGGTCTCAACCTTCACGTATTTCCATAATGCGGTCCTTCTTGAACGGCAAGCAATTTACAGGATGAGCAGTGGACGCAATTTCTAACTGTAGGAGGACCTCCTCTTCGCTAAGTTATGCTGCTAAGTGGATGGTTTTCTCACGGTGAGGTAGGGATCATTCTGTTGATACCTATGCACATCATGATAGTTTACAGATTGGATCTAATGTCTCTTTATCTAAGTTACTGAAAAACTTTTCGATAAATAGACTTAGAACCCTTCGATTAATTCCTAAGTGGAATTTAGCTTGGGTTCTTCTTAAGCTTAAAGAACCACCATTTGAGCCTCTTGATACAGTGGACTTCAAATTCTTATGTTATAAGACAGCTTTCTCTTAGCCTTCTCTTCGGCTAGAAGAGTAAGTGAGCTTCAGGCACTATCTGTTGATGATTCTCACTATCGTAGTGTAGGTAATACTATTACCTTGAGTACTAAGGTTGAATTTTTGGCTCAATTCAGGTTCCTATAAGTATCCGGAACCTATTGTTATTAAGGCTCTTCCGTCTTCAGACAGGCATAGGCCTTTACTCTGTCCTGTTAGAGCTATCCGTTTTTAGAAACGTAGATCTGAGTTTATCAGAAAGGGACGTAAACGTCTCTTTTCGTCTCTGCTGCCTAATAGTAGGGGACATTACGGTCCATTCTATTGCAAGGGGGATTCAATTAACTATCCGTGCTGCTTATGAAAATTATCTTCAACTCAGCAGTCTGTGCTTATGATTTCGGTGCATGAAGTATCTGTTCCGGCAGCGTATCTGTCCTGCTGCCCTCTTCACTCTGGGGTATTTGACCCAGGGCAAAGGGAAGGGGGGGGGCAGATGGTGTTCCCTTATATCACCTGCTTTATAGTGAAAAGCAAGGGAATACCTCCTCTGGAGTCAGTAATTCCGAGTCGGTGCCGGGATGGTTTTAAAGTGTAAAGCTAATTCATATAATATTTTTAAAGTGTAGCTCGGTGTGAAACATTTGTATATGTCACGGATCATACGAGCGCTAATATGCAATCCTCGGACACTTTTTAATGAGTATAAAGAGTCTCATTATCTGGACTATCTTTAATTATTGGCTTTCCTTTGATAAGATTAGTATAAGGGATTATACTGGATGTTAATAGAGATCATTGATGATTATTGTGCTCAATTACGGAATGGTATTGTCTTTCTGTTTTTGAAACAAACAAGAAAGATACATGTAAAACCTGTTCTCCTCTTCTCCTTGAGGGGATAATTCTGTTTTCATGTAATTAAGCTTATTGGATTTTCCTTTATGTCCTAGGCCCTCCAGCTTTTTTCTATTCAGCTAGGTCTGGGTCATTGGTACAGTATAAAAATGTTAAAAAATTTATAGTAATTTATATATATGGTGAATGCATTTTATTGTGTGAACATTTTGTTTTTAGCACCATAGTTCAGTAGGTATATAGTTGAGGTCTCCATCCATCCGCACGTCCATACATACATTTTGTATTATAACTTTGCCATCGGTTATCAGATTTTGCTGTCCTTTGGTATGATCATAGACCAGCATGGGGGGAAATATATCCATAAATTGCGGGGTTTTCCACACATTCATACCAGAATTATGGCCCTTATAGATCTTAGAAAATAGTAAAATAAATGTTTTTGCATTATAACTCTGGCATCAGTTGTCAGATTTTGATGCCCTTTGGTACACTGATGGACCAGCATGAGGGACATGATATGCACATGTGACAGATTTGTCCATAAATCCCTACTAGAGTTATGGCCCTTTTTACAACTAGAAAACTCTCTATACGAACGTTTTGCATTATAACTCCGTCATTCGTATGCGGATTCTGATGTCCTATGGTATGGTCAGAGAATAGCATGGGGGAGTAGACATCCACATATTGCGGGTTGGTCCATGCATACAGGCCAGAATTATGAGACTTAGAAAAATAGTAAAATGAATGTTTTGCATTATAACTCTGGCATTGGTTGTCAGATTTCGATATAATTTGGAATGGTGACAGACCAGCACGAGGAACATTGATTACCTTGATTACCACATATCTCAGGGTTTGTCCATACATTCCTATCAGAGTTATGGCCCTTGTTACACTTCGAAACTTCTCTGTGACATCTACATATTGTAAGTTTGGTCCATGAATACAGACCACTACACTTATAAAACTTTCCATACAAACATTTTTCATTATAACTCAGGCATGGATTGTTGTATTCTGATGTCCTTTGTTGTGCTGATAGACCATTCTTGGGGAAAGGATATCTGCAGATTACACACATGCTTATTTACCACAGTTATGCCCCTTTTTAGCTCACCTGGCCTAAAAGCCATGTGAGCTTTTCTCATCACTTGGCGTCCGTCGTCATCCGTCGTCTGGTGTCCTTAAACTTTTCACATTTTCATCTTCTTCTCTGTAACCGCTGAGCCAGTGTGAACCAAACTTGGCAGGAATGGTCTATGGGAGGTCCTCTACAAACGATCCTCATTTTGTTCCCGTCGCATGAAAAACATGGCTTCCAGAGGCATTCTTTGATTCTGGTTGGTGGATTTTCAAAAATCTTCTCCTCTGAAACTGCCAGGCCAAATGTTTTGAAACTTCACATAAATGATGACTGGGACCCCCTCTACCAACGATTCTCATTTAATGTTGATTGGGTTACAAATATGGTTGCAATTGTGGCTTATAGTTAATGTAGAAACCCTATGGGAAATCTCATTTTCCTCTTCTTCTCTGGAAAAACCGCGGCGATGTGAAAACAAACCTGGCAGGGATAGTCTGTGGGAGGTCCTCTACAAACGATCCTCATTTTGTTCCCGTTGGATGAAAAACATGGCCGCCAGAGGGATTCTTTGATTCTGATTGGTAGATTTTCAAAAATCTTCTCCTCTGAAACTGCCAGGCGAAATGTTTTGATACTTCACATAAACGATGACTGGGACCCCCTCTACCAACGGTCCTCATTTAATGTTGATCAGGTTGCAAACATGGCCACAATTGTGGCTTATAGTTACAATAGAAACCTTGTGGGAAGTCACATTTTCATCTTCTCTGAAACTACTGAGCCGACGTGAACCAAATTTTGCAGGAATGGTTTATGAGAGGATGGAAATATGTGGTCACCAGAGGCTGTATTCTAATGCTTAACCCAAGGCCTCTCCTGTCTGCATGAAGATCAGTACTGTCAGCAAAATACTTGGTTTTTTTGAGAATCTGGTAAGGGTTGGTTCCAGTTTTTTCTCCACTGAGAACTGGGGAAAAAACCCCAAAATATTGTGTATACAGTACAAGTCAAAATAAGTTGTAGCATAACTGCAATAAACTAAGTGAACTACTGCCCCTGCCCTGACAAGATCAGAATCTGACATTTTCTGGAAAGCTATCAGTGAGAGCTTTCCAGAAAATGGTGTCAACTTCTGGTCTTATCAGTGTAGGAAGAGAAAGATACATAGTTTATAGGATTAACCTAACTTATTTTGACTTGTACTGTAAAACAACTTCAACTGTAAAGTAATTATCTATTCTCTCTTATCAGAAAACACCCGTGACTTATGTGGTAAGAATGGAAGCTTGTTTACATTCTGTTCACATCATGTCAGTTTGGATGACAGTAATTATATTTATCTTTTGAGATGTGACAAAAATTGGAGAAAATGTGCTTCCTGTAACCCTTTACCTATCCAAAAGCTATTTTGAAAGAGAATACTGTCTGAAAAAATTAATTTTCAAAATATTTAGACCCTTTTTTACTGATTTTTTTGTTGAAACAGAATTCATATAAATGTGTTCATTTTCATGAAAATCCTCTTTGAAACTACAAGGCCAAATGGTTTGAAAATGTGACTGATGACTGTAACCCCCTCTACCAATGATCCTCATTTAATCTTCATCAGGTTGCAATTATGGCTGCATTTGTGGCTTACAGTTACTATAGAAACCCTACAGGAAAATCACATTTTCATCATCTTCACTGAAAGTACTGAGCCTATGTGAACCAGACTTGGCAGGTATGGTCTATGAGAGGTTCTCTGCAACTGTTACTCATTATACCCCCGCAAACAATGTTTGGGGGGGTAATATAGGAATCACCCTGTCCGTCTGTCCGTCCATCTGTCCGTCTGTCCATCTGTCCATCCTTATAAGTGCAACTCCTAAACCGTTTGAAGAATTTTCATGAAACTTTACACAGTGGAAGAACTCCATATGAAGATGTGCATGAAGCAATATAATTCCGTTCTGACATTTCCAAGGGGAGATAATCTAACTTATACATTCGGGGGGTATCACTTTGTGAGCTTGCTCACAGTACCTCTAGTTTTATTCCTGTTGGGTGAAAAACGTGCCTGCAAGCAGCATTCTTTGATTCTGATTGGTCAATTTTGAAAACTCTTCTCTGAAACCACAGGGCCAAATGTTTTGAAATTTTGCATGGTTGATGCCTGAGACACCCTCTACCAACAATCCTCTTTTAATGTTGATCATTTTGCAAACATGGCCACAATTGCAGTTTATAGTTGCTATAGAAAACCCCTATGGGAAATCACATTTTCATCTTCTCTGGAACTACTGAGCCGACGTGAACCAAAAACTTGGCAAGAATGGTCTATACGAGACCTCTACAAACGATTCTCTTTTTGTTCCTGTTGGTTGGAAAATATGGCCACCAGAGATATTCTATGATTCTGTTTGTGGATTCAAATGTTTTGAAACTTCTCATCATTGAAGACTGGGACACCTACCAATGATTGGATCCTCATGTAATGTTGCAAACATGGCCACAATTGCAGCTCATAGTTACCATGGGAAGCCTATGGTAATTCACATTTTTATATGTAGTTCCAGATGAGTGATTACAGGCTGTGTAGAGTCTCTAATTACACTTTTGAATGTGCCTATGTTGGCAATGCAGGAGGAGGCATATTCAATGCTTTGCATTGCACTATTTTCTTGTTATTTTTAGGAGATATTCACATGACTGTTGTGCAACACCAGCCATCACCAGACTGCCTTTTACTTGCAAGGCAGGTAAGAATTTTGAACCTTTTTTGTAAGTTAATATATTTGTGTTGACTGAGTACAAATTTGTGTATGTCCGTTAATCCTGAGAATCCATTAGGTTCAACAAAAAACAAATCTGATACATCTAAAAAGAAAATAAGTCAATTCCAGGCTTATATACATAGGCATCCAGTTAAGTCATTGCTTTAGTACAAACTATTTGTATCCAGCAAAAAATGTCTCTTTCATTCAGAATAATTTTTAGGTATTCATAAAACAAATTCCATTGATTTAGTACGTTGAGGGACGTTCCTTTTTAGCTCAACTTGATGTCAAGTACAAGCTATTGGGATGGATTGCGATCTGTCGTCACTCCGTATGTCCATCAGTCTGTATATCCGTCCATTCCTTTGTCCATCCACAATTCCTTTAGCACACTGTGCAGGCCTCAGTTCTCACCCGATCTGTTCAATATTTCATATGTGGCTTTGTGGCAATGCCTAGATGGGAGCTATCAAAATTTTTCCAAATGCATTTAAAAACATGGCTGTCGATGGCCATCTTAGATTTGGCATAAAAATTTCCATAATTCCATTGGCACACTCTACTGGCCACATCTCTTACCCAATCAGTTTCAAATTTCATATCTAGCTTTGATGTGATGTCTAGAGAGGAGCTATCAAATGTTTCTGAATTTGATGAAAAACATTGCCGCCAGCAGCCATCTTGGATTTGGCACATAAAATGTCAACAATTCCATTGGCACACCGTACAGGCTGCATCTCACACCCAATCAGTTCCAAATTTCATATGTGGCTTTGGGGCAATGTCTAGATTGGAACTATTGAATTGTTTAGAATTTCGTTGAAAACATGTCGCCAGCATCTATCTTGGATTTGACACATAAATTGTCAATTCCATTAGCACACACCGCACAGGCCATATTTCTCACCCGATCTTTTTCAAATTTCATATGTAGCTTTGGTGTCATATCTAGATGGGAGCTATCAAATTGTTATGAATTTTGTTGAAAGACACATTGATGCTAGCAGCCATCTTGGATTTGGCATATAAGTTGTCAATAATTCCATTAGCACACGCTACAGGCTATACATATCTTACCCAATTTCTTTCATATTCCATATGCAGCTTTGGTGTGATGTCTACATGGGAGCTTTCAAATTTTTCTGAATTTGGTTCAAAAACATGGTTGCGATTGGCCATCTTGGATTTGGCATATAAATTGTGAAGAATTCCATTAGAGCACCCTTCAGGTCACATAGCTCACCTGATCTTATTCAGATTTCATATGTAGCTTTGGTGTGGTGTCTTCTCTGCAGAAATTTGATTAAATGACTTGGCATTGCTGGTTTAAAGTGTAACCCCTCAGTGAACCTGCTGAAGAGGAGTAGTGCTTGCTTATTGTGGTAAACAAGGACAGCTTAGGAAAAAATGATTGGCTAAACATTTTCTTTATACTTGTGTTGCAGTCATGTGACAACCAAAGATTCTAAAAATGAAACCCGCATGAAGTGATGCAGCACATGTTTACTGTGGTAAACAAGCTTTGTTTTACTGGTAAATTAGGACTCTGTCACCAATGCCTGGGGTGAAAGTCCTCTAAAATGGGCTAACATGAGTATAAATGATTGGCTGAACTTGACTTTATATCCATGTAGTGTTCACGATTAACCATTGTAGAGAAATATGTGACCTTAAACACAAATAAATAAATAAATAAATTGGAGAGTGTTTATTTCAGTGTTCCTGCAGCTCGTTGAAAATCTTGAATGTCCTTGAATTTAAAAGTAAAATTTTCAAGGCCTTGAAAGTCTTTTAATCACTGAAAGGACCTGTGAAATCTTTAAAATTGATTTTTGGAGTTCCAGAATAACAGTAAGAATTCATCACCCATGCCTCTTTCATTTTAAATATCAGCCAAAATCTCTCATGATGAGCTGTGGTGTCTAATGAATACAGGAACTGTTATCGTAAGTGTAAAGAGTGAAAAGAAGAATTTTGTATGGGCTGTCCTGCAAATCTTTCGGTTCATGCTTACCACAGTTTAGTAAAATTTTATTGGCAATTTATTTTTTGCAAGTCCTGAAAAAAATTAGAATCTAGGTCTACCCCATACTTAAAAGGCCTTGATAAAGTAACAGAAAGGGCCTTGAAAGTTCTAAAATTCACTCGAACAAATGCTGGAAGCCAGTTTCAGTTTATTTGAATTTGTTTTTCAACATTTTTGTTTATACAATAAATTGTGAAAAGGCAGTCATATTTATTTATTTATTTATTTTCTTTTGCATCTAACTGATCATGAAGTACTTTCACCACTTATGAGGTTATTAGTCCTTTAAACTTGGTACCATCACTTATGAGTAGGAGGACAAATGTCCGCTTCTTGCACTCAGCATGTTGATTGTTTTTATAGTGCATTCATATTAACCCTTCAACCAACATAGACAGTATCAGAATTTGTTTTATTAACATTTTCAAAATATTTACCAAATCCTGCAGGGGTGAAAATCCGTTCGATTTTGCGAGAATCCAAATGGATTCTCGCAAATTTTTCTACGAGAATCCATTCACGATACCTTAAAAGATATTTGTTCCCCAACCAAGGGTTTTTTTTGTTGAGGTGGTTGTTGGTGTAAGGTGGGGGGGGGGGGGGGGGGGGGGGGGGGGGGGGGGCTATGGGGCATTTGACTTTTCTTCTTTTTGTTTTGATCCCAACTGTACGTGATAAACCATCATCACACCATTGACAAACCACCACATGTGCTATTAAAACATATATGTCAACAGAAGGACTGTCAGTTTTACGTCCATCAGAAAGAAATGCACCTTGTACTCGAGCGCAATTCAGACTGGATGTCGCTTTTTACATTTTTACACAGGCATATGCATATGCTCCGGCCGGCCATTTGATGACAATAATTCCAAGAAAAAAAATAAACCCCCTCTCCTGCATGTTTAAATATATAGAAGAGGGAGGGGAGGTTTTTTTCTAAGCAAATGGGTTGGAGCAGGTGCTTGTGCTTATAATTTCGTCCCGTCCTGTCAAGAAGGTGTTGGGTTGTTTTGCCCCAATACTCATTTGCCCCCCCCCCCCTCCCCCGCGAGTCATTTCACCCCAATTCCCGTTCGTCCAAGGTCATTTCGCCCTAATCGCAGGGCGAAACGACTCGGGGTGAAGAGATATTCACAGGGTATAAACCTTTAGCCGGAAGTGGAGATAAGCGAGGCGAGAGATTTCTATTTTTATCTCAAAGTTTCAGTCGCAGCGTATCAAAGATCACCGAAAACAAGATTTTTTTAATAAAAGCAATGACCGAAGAATGCAAAATCAGTAAGTATGTTATATAAGACAATATTTAACAATGAAACGACACAACTTAATGGAAAAATCGACTCTTGTAGTATGAAAAAACACCTGCTGATCATCTCAGAAAATGAATTTCTCGGGCAAATTTCTCCTTCAAATATCGTTTTCCATATATAAGCACAAATGTAACATGTTAAAATCATAGATCGACAGATTCGGCGTTCAATTCCACACCAGAAACTATCAACCATAACAACGAAGGAGGTTCGGTGCTACTGAAACTGTTCAAAATATAATGTCACCTTATCGATTTTTTTTATACGCCCAGTTGGTAAAATCGTTGATCGGGAGTTGGTGATAATTATACGTCCAGTTGAGATTATTCGATTTCCCATATGATCATTCCAATGCCCATATTTGTGCATGTACGAAGGTCTAATCAGTTAACAAACCATATGAACAGACTCGAATGCACAACGTTGACGTCACACCTTTCAACTGAAACACTACTGACTGAACCCCCGAACCTGCAACCACGGGGGAGGGGGCGAGAGGACCGCTCCTCCCTCCGAAGAACTTTTGCCCCCCACCCGAAAGATTTCAGACCATGTTTTTCAATCGGCATTCATTTTTTTTAATTTACCTATGCATTAGGGTAAATTAATTCAGTTATAACTGTAACACTTCATTTTGCCTTGGCTCTAATTCCTTCTCACCTGTAATTAACATATCCATCATCACTTGTCTATGAAGATAATCCCATTGTTATTTGTGAGCTGTTTATTCATCACACAAACATTCACACAGCTTTGTCGGGGAATTATTTTTCCAATTGGGGGTATTTGGGGTTTGTTTCATTCTTTTTAATGACCTTTTTAAAAAATGTTTCTTTACCGTTTTTGACCGTGGTCGTTTTTACTTCATAACGATCATTTAGTGTCTATGTTTTGCGGTTTTGCCTGGCTTTTTTTAATTATTTTTTTCTATTTATTTTATTTTATATTGTTGAAGTGTGTGTTTGTGGGGAGAGGGGGGGGGCAACAGTCGAATGGGAAGAAAATGTTTTCACTTCAGATAACGGCGTGTTATAACAATACGCCAGTCCTCTGTTAATTGAAACCAGTTTGCCTGACAGCATGCAGAGCTAGCAGTTTATTCGACAATAATCCCTAACCCGACCCCCACCTCACCCTCTCGCGATCTCTCATTTTCACTCTCATTTTGGCAACAGTCTTTTGTGTCCAATAACTGTCGAACAAACATCAAATGGGCTATTTTTTAGTATTCTCTTCGAAGCAACTGCCTCAATAAGTATCTGGCTTTTAACGATTCCATTTTTAGAGAAATTAGCGAAACACCATGGAATCCTACATGAAGTATACCATACCTATACTTTTGTAAATATTCGATGTTGTTCTTTGAGAACTTATTTTATCTGAAATAAATACTGTTTAAACCATAGAAATCGGATATAAAAAGTCTATCCGATTTCTATGGTTTAAACTAAACTAAAGTATTTTTAGATAAGGCGTGACGTCACATGGGATTCCCTCGATATCTCGCCAATGTCGTGTTGAAACCAAACAGATCCAGGGTCGAAAACAAGCTTTATACTCACCAAGCGAACCCTACCGTGTGACAAAGGCAAAAAGATGAAATAAATAGAATAATTCGCGCCTTACATAAGTATTTTATAAATTTTCATCTTATTTTCACTTAATTTACATACGACTTCACGGAAACAGTTTCGAAACAAGACTTCGGTTACCAGTTTTCGTTTTGAAACTTGAATGCCAAACAACATTCTACATGATGTAGGGTAAGCACAGTTAGGTCAACAGTAGCTGAAATTAAATTACGTTGTTGTCAGTAGCAGTTCAGAGCAGGATCAAGTTGTCAAAAATACAAAGCGATCATTTCTTTCAAATTAATTGATCACATTTATTGTCCGACGATAGCCTTCAATACTATTCACATTCTCATTTCCATTTCACTCCTGCTGAAGAACAAAACACCTCTCGGATCCAAATGCTCCCAGGGACATTTCTGGGTAGTTCAGACTCTGTGTGTGTCACAGTGAGATCCTCAAATTTCCAAACTTTCATTTCAAATTGATACCATAAAAAAGTTTCCGACATTTGATGATCGGTTTTGAGAAGGAATTTTCTTTATAGATTTATGTACAAATTACATTATATTCGCTTGATATTTGGCCTTTTCTCCATAATTATAAGTAGACTTTGTAATTGGCCTAACAAAAGACTTCTTGTGGTACATGATACTGCTATATTGTGCGGGGCCGTCGAGAGGGGGGGGGGTAGTAACCCCGGGGCCCGGCGTTATTGGGGGCCCGCCGAATCCCGTAATTTCCTGAAGGCGGGATACTCGTGCGTGCGGCCCCTTCACTGCATGTCACATTTAGACGAGCATTGAAGGACTCTCACGTAAGGGAATCCTGCCTTAAGGCAATTAGAGAAAATCGGCGGGCCCCGGTGTTCCAAATTGACACTATTTGTGTGCATTTACTCCCCGTGGGAACCCCGGGAAGTAAGCAGCACTTGTTTACTGTGGTAAACCAGTTCCGCTTTACTAGTAAAATAGGACCCAGTCACCAATGCTTGGGGTGAAAGTCCTCTAAACTGGGCAACATGTAGATCAACGATTGACTAAACTTGACTTCATCTCCATGTTGTGTCACGATTAGCCATGGTGCATAACTATGTGACGTTAACCACCAACAAACAAACAAACGTGTGCATTTACGAAAGCGCAATCTCGATGTATTGCTAGCTTACACAGTTACAAACTTGGAACATTATCAACATTTTAGTTCTGCGCGGAAAAGAACTAGTGGGTCATACTATAAAGAATAAATGTATTTCAACCAAGAATCACTAGTTGTATATTTGCTTAGAACTAAATGTTTCCAACTTTTGAAATTTGAACCACAAAATTTCCATACCCACCCCTCCCCCCCCCCCATTCAAACCCAGACCGGCCATTACATTATTCTATAAAATACACCTGCAACTAATATATTTTTCCAGTTTGTCATGCCTGTAAACTGAAATTATTTACTCTCATTCAAGAACGTAACCAGGGGGGTGGGGAGGGGGTGCACAACCCCCCCACCCCAAGTTGAAATGTGGGTGACAAGTTGAAAAGAGTGGTGGATAAGTTCGCTGGTCTCTCGTGCCAGAAGTCGCGGGATCGCGGATCCCCGGCTGAGAAAACATATGGAGGTATCTGAACCCTCTCTGGCAGCATCAGTTGCAGGGTTGATGATGTCACGGCATGTCGTTCTATTGGGTGGGGAAGTAAAATAGCTGTCCTCTGTACGGAGAGAGACAGACTCCACACAGGCTAAAGATCTAGTCGTAGAACTCAACAAATTGGAATTCTCTGCTCCTTTCGTTATCAGACTCGCTTCTAAATTTATTCGTTTGGTTATTTTCTTCGTTTGCGTTTTGTTTTACACTGACCTCTAACATGCAATTTTAAAAATGTAGTTTACATGTATACCATATTTTTTCTTTGTTTATAGTAATACAATAACACACTGGAAAGGCGTTCATTTAAATCAGTTCCACATATTTATTTTTAAAATAGAGTATAGTTGATTGTTCAGGAGCGAAGGAAGGTAAAAATATTGGGGGTGAGGTGGGGGTGGGGCTATCAGAGCTAATCCCAAGGGGACTACTATGTATGCCCACCGTGTGCTGTGCAGCAGCATCTGAGCCGCACAGTGGTTAGGTGGTGTGGGAGGGGGGGGTAGGGGGAGGGGGTAGCACAAGAGGCGATATCGCCGTATCCCATTCTCGGTGGTGAGGGTCTGCAGGCTTTCTCTGGGATATTTTGAAAAATGAGGGGCAAAACTCACATGTTCAGTGATTCTGAGGCTGCTGTGACTGACTCCTCAGATGAGGACTGTTGAACGCTGCAAATTCAAATTCTCTGCTCCTTTCATTATTAGATTCGCTTCTAAATTCATTCGATTGGTTTACCCATTCGTTTGTGTGGTTTTTTTTTCTTTCTTTGGGAGCATGTATTCCCTCTAGATCATATTAGCATGCCCAACACTCTGTAAAAGTGTGCACGCACGCGCGTGTCTGGGTGTGGGTGGGGGTGGGGATAATGCAGAAACCTTAGATACATTGCCCCTCCCCCTTCCCCCACACACTTTCAAATTGCTCCCCGGCGCCTGCAAAAGCTCGGGGTTTTCAAGTTATATACAGTAGGTTTAATATATATTCCCATATATTTAGTATCCCTTTTGTACCTCATTCATAGTTTTGGGGGTTTTGGTTTTTTTTTTTTAAATATCTCGAAGCAAATTCTCAGTTCAATACTGAGTCTTATATTCGTCGTTCTGTCATTTATACTCCACGCCGGCATTTACCGGTTCTGGAAGTGTGACATCTTACCAATATTTATCTATTAAAAACCTCAAAATATCCACTCAGGTGCAAGGAAACGAGGGTTTGGGGACCCTGAAATTCACAATTTTCCTACCCCAGGCCCAACTATGGTCAGCCATTAGTAGCGAAGGCCCTGCTTCACCCCATAATAGATCAATAGCCACCCTCTTTGCGAATTTGTGGGTCTGCTATTTAGCTACATGCCTGCCCCTTCCAGAGCGTATTTAGTTGCAAAAATGGTGAGGGGGGGGGGGGGGGGAGATGGGGGGGGGGGGTAGCGGGGGTGTAACGTCTGCTTTTACGTGGGGGATTATGTGTGGGTTGTCTTCCCCACCCCCACCCCCCTACACGGCTCTTCGCTGCCTTTCCCACTCTCACTCCAAAGATCGACCCTGGTTGCAGGCATGTGGACCACGGCTTTATGGATTCATCTCTTACGAGAACCGCGACAAATCAGTGGCTGGCCAAAGAGTTATTATTACTATATAAAAGAGTGTGTCTGTCTGTTTGTCTGTTTATGTATGCAAGCAACCGCTGCATGAATTCAGATGAAATTCGTCATCAGTGTTCCTTGGATCACTGGGAAGGTTATTAGTGGGCTCGGAAATGCGCCGTTCTTAATGGGTTTTTTTTTCATTTTTTTATTCATTTTTTTCGTTTTTTGTTTGTTTTTGTTTTTCTATAGTAATAAATGTGGATCGAATGACCGGAGTGCCCCGCCTTCTAGGTGGGCTGGGTCAAAAAATGCGCTGTCCCAATGTTTTGTTTTTTTTCTGTATTTATTTTTTTATACCATCCCGTCTGCAGGTTGACGGGCACTTCACCTATAGTTTTGAATAATGCCTTGAAGTTTTCTGCTATACAAAACGCATGTTGCTTGTCTCAATATTTCGTCCCCTGGGTGCTAGAATGTTCTATGTCCTTCAGGGGCATAGAAAGTTCTAGCCCTTCGGCGACAATTTCTTGCCAGTTTTTTTTTTTTTGGGGGTGGGGGGGAATTTTACGTGACAATATTCTGATGCGTCTTCATTTATATTGAATATGACATCTGAAGGTCCATTCACACTGCTGCGATGCGTCCGACGCGTCCGACCGTCGGGCTTTTAAATAGTAATGTTTGTACACGAGCATTCACACTACCGCGATGCGTCAGACGCGACCGATGCACTGGTTGTCGAGATCGTTTTGAACCCACCCCAACTATTTTTGCAGACCTTATAAGGTCTGCGTTCACGACATAATGCTCAGTTGAGTTCGGATGAACTTGATGACATCTGATTTGTTTGTTTTCATTGATTGCAGCTTTTTCAAACGTGGTCGAAATTCAAAGTTATTTTTTTAACCTTTAATCATTTTGATAATTAATTCAATAATTAATTAATTGCACGAACAACCCTAAAATTTCCAAGGAGGAAGTCATTCGGGAAATCCAGAATCATGAAGTGTATAACACGGCTTTGCATAACTACAAAGATACCGAATTCAAAAAGAACGTTTGGCTGGAAGTTTAAGTGAAGCTTGGAATGGACGGCACGCTTTGTTTTGTTTTTCTTTAAAGTCCAACCATTGTCTAGAAAAAGAATTTCAAATTCACTCACATCATGAGATTATCAGCAGGACCTGTAGTGATGACAGGGTAGGGTTAAGGAGGCCGGCAGTACCAAAGCGCAGGAAGGTAAAAATATTAGGGGGGGGGGGGGGGGGGTCAAGGCGGATTCCAAGGAGGGTTGGCATGAGGAGGGCTTTCCCTCTCTCGGTGGTGGAAATGGTGGGGGGGGGGGGGGGGGCTATCCAGCTCTGTGTTGGAGATCGAGGGCGGACTGTCCCGTGAAACAATGAGAAGCAAAGCACAAGAGGCTATTTAAATATAGCCGTGAGTTTATGTTATACCTTTTGTAGTTCACTGAAATTTACAGACCCGATGATTTAAGAACTTAACAAATTGGTGCTTGAGCCTAAAAATTCATAAAATTATAATTATGTGCTATCTATACTGCCATATGCGTACAGGAATTTTTATTTTCTGGGTGGGGTGGGGGAGGATGTGGAGCTGAGGTCCACTTCATCCGAAAGAATGCTGAGTGCCCGAAAAAATCCTGACTGCCCCCCCCCCCCCCCCCCCCAAATTATTTCACCCCCAAAACGTGTTTTGGAACAAATTGTGTCTGAAAGAGTCAAACTTATGGCAAATAATGCTGACCAACTTAATCTCACATTGTTACGCTATGCCATAAAACCAGTCTCATCTTCATATAGTTCACCGCCTATCTTTAGATTCTGTAATGCAGAAAAATGGGCTATTCTATTTCTCTGCGTTGAAAAAGGTAACCTGTGGTTCGCTTTTTCAACGCAATGCAATGTTGCATTCAACCCGGCTTGTGCGCGTATAGGCCTATCTTGCTTTCGGAACTTAGCTACAGGCTCCAAATTTACCAGATTCTCACATCGAAAGTGTCACCTGACAAGCATAAAAAATGTATACGACTCATCAACTGAAGATACGAGCGTATACAACTGGGCGTATAAAAAAGTCGATAAGGTGACATATTTTGAACAGTTTTAGTAGCACCGAACCTCCTTCGTTGTTATCGTTGATAGTTTCTGGTGTGGAATTGAACGCCGAATCTGTCGATCTATGATTTTAACATGTTACATTTGTGCGAACATGTGAAAAACGATATTTGAAGGAGAAATTTGCCCGAGAAATTCATTTTCTGAGATGATCAGCAGATGTTTTTTCATACTACAAGAGTCGATTTTTTCATTAAGTTGTGTCGTTTCATTGTTAAATATTGTTTTATATAACATACTTTCTGATTTTGCTTTCTTCGGTCATTCCTTTTATTAAAAAAATCTTGTTTTCGGTGATCTCGGATATGCTGCGACTGAAACTTTGAGATAAAAATAGAAATCTCTCGCCTCGCTTATCTCCACTTCTGGCTAAAGGTTTATACGGTTTATACCCTGTGATATTGGGTTGACGGCACAGAAGCGTCAAGAATTATGCACAGAACTCGGAGTCGTTTGACAAAATTTCAATCCAAGCATACCGATATGCAAATGAGCGAAGTGACCCAATGTTTCAAACTGATAAAACATTACTCAATTTATCACTGCAGCGATTCATTTTTGCACAAAACCTTGTTCGTGAAGCTGCATCAGATGTCTGGGTGATAGCATCATTATATTAAATAAATATATCCAGCAAAACGCAAAGAAATAAGCAAGGCGTATCACCAAACAATGGCTTAGGTTGTATTTACATTTGGGAAAACCCACGTGCTTTGAGTAGTCTCCCTTGATGTGCTGCCTTGTTTCTGTTTCTGTTTTAACGTAATTAAACAGCTGATTTCTCCTTGTTTTTCACTCCCGTTCCTGGAAACGTTTTGTTTTCAAAATGACAACATATCAAAATATTTCTTAATTCTCCCAGTATACTTTCCAGTATGTATTATTCTTTGGGTTTATTAAACAAATTTCTTACCATTACCGGGTAAACTGTTTGGCATTTGCGGACATCCGACGTCATCGCCGTGTATGTATAGCTTGGCTAACTTAGTGTCAACTTAAGTTTGCGCTGAATTCTGTGGCTGGGGGCAGGTTCAAAGTCTCGAAAATATCAAACCAACCCATGTACCTTTCCCACTCTTTTATATTACGCACCCCTGGACTTATTCACTGGCCAGAAACCCTCATATCCGTTCATTTTCGGTCTTTGAAACATTACGCTTTTTTAATTTTTTAGTCCTCCATTTTTGTGCTATGTACGACGTTCATAGCAATAAAAAGGCCAAATGTGGGCCATTTTCACCAATGCGGCGGTGCCTGAGAATCAATAGACTTTTTTTTGGCCCAACGGCTTTATTGTTTAACCTTATCAGTCCACGTGAATCCATTCAAGATGGGTACGCGAATCCACTTGGATTCACACAGGACTGACATGCGAGAATCTTTACGCGAATGGATTTGCGGATTCGCGTCGGATTTTCACCCCTGTCCTGCCATGTGAACCCAAATTGGAATGAGCTCGTTCCAGTGAGGGAGGGGGGGGGGGAGGGGGGGGGGACCTGATATTGTTTTGTTAAAAGTTTTTTTTCCAAACGCTCAAATTGTATGCAATGCAGGTAGATGTAGCCCGTTTGTTCAGTAAAGGTTAAATGAGCATGAGTTCTATTATATCTTGTTTGACAGAGCTCCTTCTCTGTCAGACTAGATATAATAGATTAAATGCCTCTAATGGATGTACTGAAGTGAAATAGATGTATAAAGAAGGGAAATTTTGTGATACTCTGGGTAGTTTTTCGACATATTCCAAGACTTTTTATGAAATTAACAGGAGTTGACGCTTACCTATATGTAATTAAGAGATCAAATTTGTAATTAAGGTGTGATAAAAAGTTTTATGTATGAAAGTTATATTCCGTTATCAGTGAGATATCCAATTAACCCTTTACCCAATGTAACGGCCAAAACCGGCCAGCGCTATTCTCAAAAATCGCCAATTAATTTTCAAAATATTTCATTTTTTGTCTCAAAAACATAGGTTATGACCCCTCGTTGGAACGAGCTCGTCGAGCTCGTTCCAACGAGGGGTCATAACCTATGTTTTTGAGACAAAAAATGAAAAAAATTAGTTATTCAAGAATTTTTTTTGCAAGTGTCGTCGCTTTTCATGTTAGGTAAAGGGTTAAGTGAATCAGTTCAACTCTATTAAATTATAATAATAAGTAAATTGTTTTGAAATCGAATTTTTAGAAGTCATTAGGGCTACAACGATTAATCATGAAATGAATGTATTGCGATTCATTTTCTGATGATATGTATCACGATTTGCTTGCACTGTATCACAATACACGTGAACCCAGAATTTCATGAATATTTTTTTAATGACACTTCAAAAATGGACTCTTTGTGGACGATACGCATCCATTATATGTAGTTTTCGGGATTGTAGAAGTCTGAATTTACATTGCTCTTGGGTATTTGTTATCATTGAATAGCACAAACCATTAACCTTGCTCTTGAACCTTTATATACTAGGATCCAACAACTCGCAAATCCCAAGGAAACTGAAGAGTGTGTCACAATGTTTTGTTATCCAGAAGTTTGAGAAATCTAATTTCATTGAAATGAAGCGGCTTGACCCAAAACTCTATAATGATTTGTTTTTTGGCCATTGTGTTGGTGGGTATTTGACATTTCCCGCTACTCACCAGCCCAGTAGAAATGTGAGGACTTAAGAAGCAAATCTGTAGTTATGAACCACCGGGTATTATCAGGCACTCAATCAGTTAACTGTAGTTATATTACTTTTTGACAATGGTCTTCTTGTTTGAAGCTTTCAGCTGCATAGGACAAACGTTTGTTCATTTAATTATACCCCCCCGCAACAAAGTTTGGGGGGGTATATAGGAATCACCCTGTCCATCCGTCTGTCCATCCGTCTATCCTTATAAGCGCAACTCCTCCTAAACCGTTTGAAGAATTTTCATGAAACTTTACACAGTGGAAGAACTCCTATGAAGATGTGCATGAAGCAGTATAATTCCGTTCTGACATTTCCAAGGGGAGATAATCTAACTTATACATTTTAATGTACCAAAAGGGCTACCACTGAGGCGTGGGGGGTATCACTTGGCATAATTCAAGTTATTAGCTCACCTGACTGAAAGTCAGGGTGAGCTTTTCTGATCACTTTTCGTCCGTCGTCCGGCGTCCGTCGTCCGTCGTCCGGCGTGAAGGTGGTGTTTGGGTCTTTTTCTTCCAAACCACTGGCCGCATGTTAATGAAATTTCATGTGAGTAGGGGTTATATAGCGGCATTTTGATTTTTGGGCAAATTAGGTTTCGGCTCATATTGAGCAGAGGGGTGGGGCAAAAATGCTCCAATTCTTAAAAAATCTTCTTCTCAAGAACCAGCAATAGCAGAGACTTGATATTTGGTATGCAGCTTCCTTTTGAGGTGTAGACTCAAGTTTGTTCAAGAGAAGTTTGTAGGTCTATACTTGGCGATGTTATGGGAGGAGCAAAAATTTTGGCCCCACCCCAAATTTCTATTTTTTAAACCGAGAGGCCAATTTGAACCAAATTTTATGTGAGGGCTTATTGGGTCATAAGTACCTAATTTATGCAGAAATTTTTTTTCCTGTAGCCCCGTGGGAACCACAGGAGCTAAAAATAGAAAAAAATTAAAACGCCTATATCTCAAAAACTGCACGGCAGTGAGAATTTTTATTTGGTGTGAAGCTTTCTTGGGACCAACAGAAAGGATTGGTAAAAAAAAATTGCTATCGGTTTTATCATAGGGTACTTTTTCGGGACTCTGAAAAAGTGCTGAGTCAGTATTTTTTAACACAGTAGGCAATGGGAAAAATATAAAGAATTGTTTTCTTCCAAACCACTGCTCTAAAAGCTTTCATATTTTACATATAACATCTTTGGAACATTGATTCACATATTTGTAGAAATCAAATTCCTCGGTCCATATTTGGGTTCCCTATGGGAACCCAAATGTTCAAATTAGTGCAATATGAGGGATATATTTTAAAAATCTTCTTCTTCGGATCCACAAATCAGAATCTTTTGATATTTGCTATGCATCATCCTTAGGGGGGTGAGATTGATGTTTGTTCAAGCCAAGTCCCTGAGTTCATATTTGGACTCCCTTTGGGAACCCAAATTGTAACTTAGTGCAATACGAGGTATATTCTTTTAAAATCTTCTTCTTCGCATCCACCGGTCAGAATCTTTTGATATTTGGTATACAGTATGCTTAGGGAGGTGAGATTCAAGTTTGTTCAAGTCAAGTCCTTCGGCTCATATTTGGTCTCCCTTTGGGAGCCCAAATTATAACTTAGTTCAATATGAGGAATATTCTTTAAAAAAAATTTTTTTTTCAGATCCACCAGTCAAAATGTTTTGATATTTGATGTACAGCATTCTTAGGGGCTGAGAGTGAAGTTTGGTAAAGCCAAGTACCTGGGTTCATATTTGGGCTCACTGTGGGAGCCCAAATTATACCAAAATTTTTATTTTCCAAACCAAAAAGTCGATTTGAACCAAATTTGATATGAGGGCTTATTGGGTCATAAGTACCTAATTTATGCCGAAAATTGTTTTCCTGTCCCCCACGGGAACTGCAGGAGCTAAAAAATTTTTTTCTTTTTAAATGCCCATATCTCCAGAACTACATGGCACTGAGAATTTTTATATGGTGTGAAGCTTCCTTAGGACCGGAAGAAAAAAATGGTAAAAATTTTATCATAAGGTTCTTTTCTAGGACTAAAAGTGCCGAGTCATCATTTTTTAACAGTAGCTAATGGGAATAACGTTGAAGAATCTTCTTCTCCCAAAACACTGCTTCAGAAGCTTTTATTTTTGGGCTCCCTATGGGAGCCCATGTATAACTTAATTCAGTATGAGAAATATTCTTAAAAAATCTTTTTTTTCTGATACTCCTCTCAGAATCTTTTGATATTTGATTTTTAGTTTTCTTAGAAGCGGCAAATTGAAATTTGTTCAAGTTCTGGTTTATTGATAAAATTGGGCCCAGTAACCAATTCCTGCGTTGAAAGCCCTGTAAAGTGGGCAGTAATAGGCATAAACGATTGACCAAACCTGATATTATAATTATGCCTCTGTAATGATGTAGCCTTAGAAAGTGACCTTAAATTCCAATAAATAAATAGATAAATTATTGAGTACCCAATATGGGGATCTAACATATGAACACTCTGGGTTACTAAGTAGAGAAAACACTTTTATGTTGAAAAACTGATAATAACCACAAGGCAGAATCCCTTGCTATTTTGGTGATATGACTCGGCCAGTATCAGGTGAGCGCCCTCAGGCCCCGTGGGGCCTCTTGTTTCTGAAATGGTTGAAAAATATTTTTATTACACAATAACCATTCATTTTCACAATAGTTCCAATTCAAGTCTTGGCTACCTGAGTGCGCAATGGAGGAAATGGGGTCTTACTTTTATGAGCCCACTTAGAAGACTATTTTTGAGATTCAGGATCCAGATCAGAGTTTTTGGAGTCAAAATCACACTGGCTACTTACTAGGTTGGCCCTGTTACAACCGATAATGTTACAACGCCGCATAATGTTACACCAACGCATAATGTTACAAAAAATGTAGTAAACAACCGATAATGTTATAAACTCCGCATAATGTTATAACTTTTTTCAACCTGTTATGTTACAGCTATTGTAGATGGACTTTACCACTTACCATATATTGCTGCATAAAGGTATGTAATATTTATACTAAAGGTTTCTGCTCTGGTTAAGGCGAGGAGACACCCCCCCCCCCCCCCTCCCCCCCCAACTCCCGGGGATTTATCATAGAATGACCTAGTCACGTTACATAGACGGCATTAAACGCGGATTATCCCAGTAACTCAATCGTGTGATATCCTTACCATTATCATCCAGTGCCCAACATGGTGAAGGCGGGGGTGCTGGGGGAGGGGTGCTATTTTACCCGGTTTGTACGTTTACCAACATGCGTAGTCTCCGCTTCCAGAAATGTAGTGTACCATAGTCCCCTGATGCCTTTGGGGATGGGCAAATGCCTCTGTTTCTGCTTGTTTTGGGCATCTAAAACTCATTTGTCGCATATTTCTTCTCATAAGAATATCTTATTGTTCATTAATTTGATATTTTAACAACTAACATTGAACAAAAATGAGGTGGAGTTAAAAGAGGTCAAAAAGTTGGATGGGGTGAGGTACATTTGGTGGATGTGGCGGGTTGGTAGTGTCGCGAGGAACAAGAATAAGATGCGAGACTGGGTAGGAAGAGGAGTGGGGTTTAGGAGGATTGAAAGAGATGGGTAGGGATAATGCTGAGAAAGAGAGGAGGTCGTGGATTATTACATCAGGTTGATTGTGCAGAGAAGGCTATCTGAGAATGCAAGGGAGTAGTGCTAGACGGCATGATAATATAGATGGTGGAGATGATGGAAGAAGTGGAAGTAATGAATTTGGGATTACAGGTTCTGGAAAGGGCGGAATCACTAGAACAGGCAGTATAGGGAGAAGGAGGAGGTTGTGGAGGAGGAGTTGTGTTGATGTTGGTGTTGTGGCGGTGTTGGTGATGGTGTTGAGTAGTTGTATGTTGAAAATGAGCCATTTTGTAGGACCCCGGGGCAGGACCCCGGGAGTGACGTCATGTCACGTGACTGGGCGGTCATGTTGGGTTGTCATGATAGTGCACGTGGGTGGCCATGTTGTGATGTCATTATCATGATAATAGGTGGTAGGGGTGCGTATGCACAGCACGTGTTGTTATGGGGACACTTGCTCCGTCTCACCTCTAACAACCCGACAACAGATATCGATTTAATCCAAACAACCCGAAAATCTTTAGAAAACTGACCCAAACACTCCCGAAAACACTCCCAAATAAAGGTAGGATAGTATCCTTAATGGGAGTATGAGACGTGTGAAGAGGTTCTCATTGCACTCATAGCTTTCATTTTGAGATGTAAGATTTTGCATGCATCGTGCTCATTTTCATAGCTTTCATTGCTTCATACGACGAAAATGGGGATTCCGTGGGTTTAGTATCCTTAAAATATAGGACAGTATCCTTACCTAATGTCCGACCATATAATGGACGCGTAATTTATCACAGAAATGGTTTTATCACAATAATGGTATATATTATTTAAAGTCAAAATGGTCCAATTCTACACTGGGAACTGAAGACTTCCCTAAACACAGACCGACGGTCTCCACCTGAAACTGATGCCATGACAGTATAAATTACCAAAGATGTGTTTATTTGAAGTTATAACATTATTGGTTAATTTGTTGTAACATAAAGGGTTGAAAAAAGTTATAACATTATGCATCGATTTTTATAACATAATGGGTTGAAAAAAGTTATAACATTATGCAGAGTTTGTAACATTATCGGTTGTTTACTACTTTTTTTGTAACATTATGCGTTGGTGTAACATTATGCGGCGTTGTAACATTATCGGTTGTAACAGGCCCCCTGGGGCCACCTGTCCTGAGGTGGTAAAAGTTGGAAATAGGCTTTTAAGGGTTAAAAAACAAAAGGTGAAGATTATTTGACCTGAGCTTTAGTTTTTAGTTACTGTTTATCTTGCTGGTTTTAGACAATCCAGATTCCACTGAGAGAGCTGCTGCTTATAACACAGAAAGACAACCAGAGTCCAGCTAAATATACAAATGGAGATATCGTCATGAAGTTAGCGAATGGGCAGTTGATATATCCATGGATTGACACTAATCATTGATGTGTAACCATGTACTCTTAAAAGTCTAAACTCCCCAAAATATTCTGTTTTATTAGTACTGAATGCAGAATACCAGGTGTTTGGTGATCTTTGTGGTAACTGATTAAATACAGATTTTCCATGAAGAGCATGAGCTTGTGTGTGGATGGATGGAAAATATTCTGAATCAGCATTGCACAATGAAGAGGTTATTCAAGAAATCACAGAATAAGAGAAACCTGATATGTATTGCTGCATGTTTTATTATGTTTATTTCTTTATCTTTCTTATAAAATCTTTGGGAAATGACGGTTTAACAGTCATTGCTAATTTTAAAGCATTTTGTATATTCAAAGATGTCACCAGTTCAACAATGGCAGGTTGACTTTTTTCAGGCTCATTTTGTGATCAAATGCTCTTTCAGCTCTTGAAAGCATAGAAAATTGTAAGCATGTGCAAATGTTAGTTGTGTCTATATATAATAACGTCAGTAGGACACACAAACTCTTCTATCAACAAATTTCACTTGGGATCGAGATATTTCAAATTGTAATTCATCGATTAAATTTGACCTCGTTCTTTCTGAACCTGAAAAATTTGATTGGCTGAGAGCCAGGTGGCTCAGTGCTCTAATTTCAGGTAAATTCACTCTTACCATGTTCTAATTGCCGGAAGAGGGGTGATTAGAACATGTCTGTATCCATGCTATATGCAATCAACGGTGCTAAACCATTCCAATCACATATCAAACACACCCCAGAGTTGTTTTCTGTAAATTCAAGCATGGTAAATAGACCGAGATCGAAATTACATCTTTAGCTCAACTTTGACATCAAATTTGGAGTGTGTCCTGTCGTCCATCTGTCCATCCTTCAACAATTTAATATGGCATAGGCTAGAGGCCGTATTTATGAACCAATCTTTATAAAACTTCTTGAATACCTTTGTTATCACCAAACTGGACTGGAACAAGTGTTTTTGGGTGCGGTCCGAAATTCAAGATGGACATCTGCATCCATTTTGTACTGAAATTAGTGCTATCAGTTTTTTGAACAGAACTTCTATATGAAGGTTCTGATTTGAATAAATTTTCGTATGAATGTTTAGTAACATGAAAGACATCACATATAATACAGGTTTTTTCTCATGCATAAATTATGCAAATTAGATGAACTTGGATTTATTCAATGCTACTTATACACAGTTAGTACACATGTCAATACGACTCAGACTCTTGGGCTAGGGGCTGTATTTCTGAACCGATCTTCACAAAACTTCTCGGGTACCTTTGTTATCACCTTGGGACGAGAACAAGTGTTTTTGGATGTGATCCGATATTTCAAGATGGCCGGCAGCGGCCAATTAGGCAAACTTTGATTTATTTTGTGCTACTTATGCACAGTAAGTGCACATTTCGATACGGATCTGGCTAGAGTCATCTAACTGTCCCCCACCTTGACAATACTTTACCTGTACATTTGTTACAGGCTACGGTCAGTATTTATGTACAGACCATCACAATACTGTACATGTACCTTTGTTAGCGGGTCATTACCTAGATGTGTGTCATTGCTGTGTCACACACTATACATGAACATATCTCACACAAGTTGAGCTACAGTGTCATTGACACTTTCATTTTTATTGTTTTTCTTCCAATGAAATGGGTTGGGAGAATTTTTTCACTTCTGACATAATGACAGAAATTACAATTGAGATTAACGTCTCTTGTTTTGTTAGACATTCGGTTGTTTGACCACTTGTTAACAGGTCCTAAAGGGGCGAGTTAACAAATGGTTTTCCATAATCAAATTCTCGAATGTCTAACTCGACAACAGATGTTTATCTCTTAAACTGAAGATAGTTATCTGAACATTTATTCCTCCTTGCCACAATCTCATACCCCTCCCTCCTCTTCCCCAACTGGCCACACCACCACTTCCCTAACAGAAAACTAATGATGAGATTACCAATTTGATGAAAATTGCATGTTTCTTTCTGATGTATCTGGAACAGTTGACCTATCGGAACCTGAAATGTCTCCTCAATTTCAGAAAGCAGTGTTATAACAGAAATGGTATGGTGCCATAAATTTTTTATTTGCTGCAGTTTCTTCATTAAAATCGAGAATGTTGTTTTCTGGGAAATATCATTGTTCTACATCATCGCAACCACAGCATGCTATTGTCATTTAAAGTGTAAACAACAGACCCCAGTTACATGTTGTAAACTATCACAGTAAGGCCTTTTTTCACTTTCCATCAAAATTATTCGACTTGGTTTTAGTCCTACTGCTAAATCAAACCTAAGGGAAGAAACTCTTACTCATTGCAGTTTCTTCCCTTCAGTAACTTTATTGTCTATGTTGACAGAATTTACTGAGCAGAATTTTATCTCATGGTTATAAGACTTCAACAATACCAAAAAATCATTCCTGGCAGTTGTTGTTTGCGCAAGCAGAATCTAAAGTTTATCAAGAAAAACCATGTTTGACAGGCTCAGCAGTGATGCTAATCAGTTTAGTCCAGCCCAGCCAACATATTTATTGGTTGCCAATTAGCTATTAGCTGTATATAAGTAGCATATACATCAGACAAGGGTCTAAGGGAAAGAAAAAATTTCTGAACATTTTTGTTGAGTCTTATTTCTAGGAGCTAAAGTCTCTTGCCGAAGGCACTTCAAGGCAAGAGTTGGTGAGAGCATGAGCTGGGTTGTTAACTGGTAGAGTGCTAAATTATTTTCAAAGGTGATTTGTACTTTCCAATAAATGGTGATAAAACAATTTCATGTAAAGAAGTTTTCCTTCTGTTGAGAAGAGAGCTAACCATGGTGAATACAGCATAAAGCCACAAAAGTTATATTTTTATACTGTACCAATGACCCAGACTTAGCTGGTGCTAACTCTAACAAAACCAGGGCCAAACACAAATTTTGCCCCCCAATCCCCAAAATTTGCATCCAAAACAGAAAGAAATCATGTCCTAAAGGACCTCCATACTACGCCTCCACTGCGCATGCGCAGTGACGCAGACGTCCCGAAATTGGCGCCAATTATCATTCTCTGTTTGGCCCTTCATCAGTCAACATCTCACTGATCTTTGTGCTTGTAAATCTCAGTTTAAAGGATGCCAGACACGTAATTTTTGGAGAAAATGTGATTCTAAGGAGGATAGAAGGAGGAGAGGAAAAAGAAGTGACAAAAAATAATCAGGGCTGTACTTAAAATTTTTTGATGAAATTATGTTAAGTTGCCTATTTTCGAGGCATGGGCCTCTTGTTGTCATTCTTGCTAAATGTTGCACTGCTTATTCAGTGTTTCCTCTCCCCTAGCCTTCTAAAGTCCCCCCTTGCAATTCTCCCATGCTTTTGGCATATTTTTGAGAAATTTCATTTCTAAAATTTCCTGGGAGAGTTGCTTGGTTACAGAATGTTTTCTGTTATTTTCCCCATAGTTACGTTTTCACCCATGGGTGTATAACGTTTGTGTTCTGCATCTTCCATCTGATGTTCTGCAGATTCTCCCCTGGGAGGCTCTGTTTTGCATCAGATAGAGTGTAATTTGATGACTGATTCCGGGCCAGTTTTTTCAGTGCCTGGAGTCATGTTTTCTGGTGTTTTTACACTGTTTGTTTACATTGGCAACAGCCTTTTTTGAGGGGGGCTGTTTGCCTTTGCTGTAGTTTATCTCACTATAAGATACATTTATATTATCCGTAAGTGTCTCATTAATTATTTAATATAAATTTAAAATTTTTGACCACACTTTGCCATCGGATCCATCGGGGCTCAACATTACTTTTCAGCAACTTGGGCTTCGCTGAAAAAATATTTTTTCAAAATTATTTTGATTCGCAATTGTTTTTTCATTTATTTATGGATCATGTTATTATGTATCTTTGTGTCAGGGGTTTTTGCGAGTAACTAGGACTTATTGTTGTTCTTTCACAATGAAGGGACATTGTTCAAATTGTAATAGGAAGAAATCTTCCTCTGACTTTCATGATCATTGTATTAATTGTAGTCAGTGTTCTCGCATTAATCCCTGTCCTATATGTGATATTGGGATGAGAAACATTGGAAACGTGTGTCACGATATGTTGTTTCTGGAGAAAGGGCTATGCCAGCTCTTTCTCCGCAAGGTCACTCTACTCTCTCAGTTTCTATTTCAGAGGAACCAGAACAGGGTGATGTTTCCATGTTATCTTCTACAAGTGTGCGTCCGTCGTCACAAATGAATTCAGAGCTAGCGGCAAAAGTGCTCATGGAGATTAGACAAATGTCGTCCGCTAGCTCGCCCGGTGTAGCGTCCATTCACCGAATGGTTCGGCAGCCGGGTACGTCCGATGCGGTCCAGGAGGAAATTTTGGGTGATGCGAGCACTATAAACATAATAGATGCACACCCAGTGACGGCGGATAGTGAGCGAGAACGGAGGAAGCCTTTGAGTCCGGTTCCTAGCTCGTCCAGGTCCAGCCGGGCCGCGAGCGAGAGAGGCCCCTCTCTCGTACAACAACATCTGGGACCAGATGTTGTGGTACAAAATGTGTCTTTAGCGGAGCATACGTCCGTCGCTCGGGACGCTCCGTTGTATAAGCAGTCCGCGGAGACTGTTAAGGCTTCCTCTTCTCGTCAGCGCACACGACCGCACCTTGGCTGCGTGACCGCCGATATATTACCAGCTTCGCCGATCAAGGATTCTTCGGCGACCAGGTCACACCATCCGGCAGCCAGGGATTCGAGACCGATGGACTCCGGACGTTCGCATAGGAAAAGTATGTGGGAGCCATCTGATGCGGAGCTGCCCTTGGCGAAGCAGCGAAAGACGGCGCCTCCGCAGGTCTCGACGCCGGACATTCTTGTGCAGATAGCACAGCTTATCGCAGCATCCCAGCAGCCGACAGAAACGGTGTCGGATCGAGAATTATCCGACGGCGCTGGGTCGGTACACTCCGCCGAAGCATCGGGGGCGGACGACCGGGAACATCATGAGGTCCGACCGGATGGTGAAAGGGATATGGATGACTTGGAGCTATCCCTTTCGGAACAACATAAAGCTGCCGTGGACTTCATCCGGCACTGTCTCCCTCAGGTTGTTCCGTCGGGCCAGACTGCTGCGGTTCCGGACAAGAGAATTATAGCGTCATTGGACTCTGAATTCTTTGAGCGGTTCAGGGACATCGCTCTGGAGTTGGTTAGACGTGACGCAGCCCTAGCTACATCCACACTAGTGGATACTAAGGTGAAGAACTCTCTTAGAGTCGCTTCGGTCTCAGGAGAACTTCTCTTTGACGGCAAGCTTTCTGCTATTTATGATAAAATTACAAAGAAAGCTAAAGATTCTCTGTTGTTCAAATCTGCTCCTAAGAAGTCGGATACAGCAGACATGAATAAGACAGGCACTTCTGGGTCTAATGCGCCCAAGAGAGGTTCCTATAGAGGTTCCGGTGCGTCCTCTTGGTCTTATTCGAGAGACCGTCAGGGTAGCGACTCTCGTTCGGGACGTCCTTCAGGCCGGGACAATCGGTCGGACGCCCCGAGTTCGACGGGGCGAGGTGCGGGCTGTGGAGGACGTGGTTTCTCCTACCGCAGGCCTCGAAGGTCCAGGAGGTGATGGCTTAAACCTCTATTGCGTACCGGTTGGCGGAAGGTTGTCAAGCTTTTCACAAGAATGGGCGTCGATTACGGACGACCCTTGGGTGAGAGGAGTGACTTCGGAAGGTCTAAAGATATCCTTCAAACGAAAGCCTCCATTAACTCGAAGTCCAAAGTGGACTCATCTTCCGTCGAATCCGCAGAAAAGAGACGCTCTGTTATCAGAGGTGCAGTCTCTTTTAATGAAGAACGCGGTAGAGGTCGTAGAAAACCAGAAATCTCCGGGATTCTACAGCCATCTGTTTCTGGTTCCGAAACCAGACGGCTCGTTCCGTCCAGTCATAGATTTGAGCTGGATAAACAAGCTGATCGTCGCTCCGAAGTTTTATATGGAGACGATTCGATCGGTCAGAGCGAGTATTTGGGTGAACGATTATGCAACGAGCATAGATCTCAAGGATGCGTACTTTCACGTCATGGTACATCCGACATTCCGAAAGTACCTACGCTTTGCAGTCCTAGGAGTGGTGTATCAATTCCGGGCGATGTGCTTCGGACTGAATCTAGCACCCTGGGCTTTCACTCGGGTAATGAACTCGGTAATGATCTATTTCCGAGCTCATTCGTCTGCGGTAACGTCGGCCTACCTGGACGACATTCTTCAGAGGTACGGCAACGAGTTAACGCTTCAGAACGATGTTCAGAATCTTCTTCTATTGCTCCGACGTCTCGGTTTTATAGTAAACGAGGAGAAGTCGGATCTGGTGCCGTCCAAGTCATTCACTCATCTGGGAATGAGCTTCGAGACGCACAGCAATCTCGTTCGTCTGCCGTTAACCAGAGCGAAATTAGTCAGTTGTTACGCTCGCTATTGTCTGCACGCAGACAAAGTCACGGCGAGAGAATTTATGAGACTGATAGGTCTGTGCGGAGCCGCTGCGGATCTTATTCTGATGGGGCGGTTACGCACACGTCCTCTTCAAATTTTCTTGACTCAGAATTGGAGTGTGAAAATTCATTCGCTCGATGTAGACGTTCTCTTGTCAAATCAAGTGAAACAAGAGATTCAGACTTGGGCAAACATTCAGTGGTTAACTCAGGGAGTTCCGCTGCAGTTGCCGGATCCGAGTTTTACCATTATGACGGATGCCAGTCAAACAGGTTGGGGTGCATCATTAATCCCAACGGATTCGAGATGCCAGGGTCTTTGGGATCCGCAATTCCTGTGCAAGCACATAAACATCAAGGAAATGATGTCAATTTGGCTTGCGTTACGTCACTGGATGGACATTATTCACAATGCTCATGTCCAAATCCTATCCGACAATACGACAGTAGTGGCGTATATACGGAATCAGGGAGGCACTCATTCAGTTCCGTTGTTCAATCTAACGGAAAGAATCCTTCTGTTTGCGCTAGAACATCACGTTCTTCTTTCGGTCCGTCACATACCGGGTCATCTGAATGTGCTAGCAGACTCCCTTTCACGAAAGGGTCGCTTGTTGCCATCGGAGTGGATTCTCAACAAACAAGTATTCAATCAGACTTGCTACCAATGGGAACGGCCAATGATAGGCTTATTTGCGACACATCTCAACAATCAGTTGCAGACGTATGTGTCTCCGTGTCCGGATCCAAGAGCATTTGCAGTAGACGCTCTGTCGATCCCTTGGGACGGAATGATAGGATATGCGTATCCTCCAGCGCCGTTAATTCAACAAGTATTGCTAAAGATAAAACAATCTCAATGCAAGATTCTGTTGGTAGCATCTCTGTCGCCACAGAGACTGTGGATAAATCTACTCAGGTGTCTGTTGTGGGACCTACCGTGAAAGCTTCCTCCACGGGAGGATCTTCTTTCGCAGGGGAAATCGCGCCAACTCCATCACAACCCGCAAGGTCTCAACCTTCATGTTTTTCCGTTGTGCGGTCCTTCTTGCATGGCAAACACTTTACAGGACGAGCAGTGGACGCGATTTCTAACTGTAGGAGGACCTCCTCTTCGCTAAACTATGCGGCTAAGTGGAAGGTTTTTCGTCGTTGGTGTAGGGATCATTCTGTAGATATATTCGATCCCTCTATACCAGACATTGCAAACTTTCTAGTATACTTGTTTGACGAAATCAAACTGCAGCCTGTTACTATAAAGGGTTATAGATCTATGTTATCTGATACCTATGCACATCATGATAGTTTACAAATTGGATCTAATGTCTCTTTATCTAAGTTGGTTAGAAACTTTTCGATAAATAGACCCAGAACTCTTAGATTAATTCCTAAGTGGAATTTAGCTTGGGTTCTTCTTAAATTGAAGGAAAAGCCATTTGAACCTCTTGGGACAGTAGATTTCAAATTCTTATCTTATAAGACAGCTTTTCTCTTAGCTTTCTCTTCTGCTAGAAGAGTCAGTGAGCTTCATGCACTGTCGGTGGATGATTCTCACTATCGTAGTGTTGGGAACACTATCACCTTCACTACTAATGTGGGTTTTTTAGCTAAGAATCAGGCTCCTAATAAATATCCGGAACCTATTGTTATTAAGGCTCTTCCGTCTTCAGACGGGCGTAGGCCTTTACTCTGTCCTGTTAGAGCGTTACGTATCTATAAACAGAGATCTCAGTTTATCAGAAAGGGACGGAAACGTTTCTTTCTGTCTTTGATGCCTAATAGAAAGGACATTTCGGTCCATTCTATTGCTAGATGGATTCAATTAACTATCCGTACTGCTTATGAAGATTTATCTTCTTCTCAGCAGTCTGTGCTTAAGATTTCTGCTCATGAAGTAAGAGCTCTTTCTACTTCCTGGGCTTATTCTAATAGTGTTGCTATTACAGATTTAATGCAGGCTGCTTATTGGTCTCAGCCATCCACATTTACGAATTTTTATCTCAGAAATATTGAGTCCATTTCTGGAGACCTGCATTGTTTAGGTCCGTTATCTGTTGCTCAGAATGTCGTCCACTAAACAGTTGCAACTATAGTTATGCAGGCTTTCTGTTCCGGCAGTGACTCCGTCCGGCTGCCCTCTTCGCTCTGGGCTATTTGACCCAGGGCAAGGGGAAGGGGGGGGGGGGGCGGGTGTTCCCTTAGGTCACCTGCTTTATAGTGAAAAGCAAGGGAATGCCTCCTCCAAGTCAGTATTTCTGAGTCGCTTCCGGGATGGTTTTAAAGTGTAATATTAATGTTAAAATTCATTCATGTCTTATTTTTTAAGTATAGCTCGGTGTGAAGCATTTGTATATGTCAAGTGTCAAACGTGCTTTAATATACAATACTCGGACACTTTTAAATGACTATAAAGAGTCTCAATTCTCTGGACTACTTTATTTATTGGCTTGCTTTAAAAATAATTAGTATAAGGGATATACTGGATGTTAATAGAGAACATGAATGTTATTGTGCTCAATTATTAAGGGTAGTGTATCTTTCTAATTTAATATTAAATAAGAAAGATACATGTAAAGCCTAATACTCCTTTTCTCCTTAAGGGGTTACCTCTTTACTATATAGTTGAGCTTATTGGATTTTCCTCTATGTCCTAGGCCCTCCAGCCTGTTTACTATTCAGCTAAGTCTGGGTCATTGGTACAGTATAAAAATGTTAAAAAATTTATAGTAATTTATATATTTTTTATACTTACCAATGACCCAGACGGGGATGGCCCTCCCTGGAGTTGGGAACTCTTGCCTCCCCGCTGAGTACATAGCGCTGACCAGGCACTGCCAGTAAGAATGATAATTGGCGCCAATTTCGGGACGTCTGCGTCACTGCGCATGCGCAGTGGAGGCGTAGTATGGAGGTCCTTTAGGACATGATTTCTTTTTGTTTTGGATGCAAATTTTGGGGATTGGGGGGCAAAATTTGTGTTTGGCTTTGGTTTTGTTAGAGTTAGCACCAGCTAAGTCTGGGTCATTGGTAAGTATAAAAAATATATAAATTACTATAAATTTTTTAACTTTCAGCATTTTTAGCTCAACTTTGGCAAAGCCAAATTTGAGCTTATGCCATGGCCCATCGTCCATCTGGCCATCTGTCCTTCTGTCCGTCAACAGTTGGATACGACTCGGGCTAGAAGCTGTATTTATGAACTGATCTTTACGGAACTTCTTGGGTACCTTTGTTATCACCGTGGGATGAGAATGAGTGTTTTTGGGTGTGGTCCAAAATTCAAGATGGCCACCAGCAGCCATTTTGTACCAAAATTAGTGCAATCAGTCTTTTGTACAGAACTTCTGTATGAAAGTTCTGATTTAAATAAATTTTTGTATGAATGTTTAGTAACATGGAATACATCACATATAGTACAGGTTTTTTTCTCGTGCAGAAATTATGCAAATTAGATGAACTTTGATTTATTCAGTGCTACTTATACACTGGCACATGTCAATACGGCTCGGCCTAGAGGCTGTATTTAGGAACCGATCTTCACAAAACTTCTTGGGTACTTTTGTTTTCACCTTGGGATGAGAACGAGTGTTTCTGGGTGCGGTCCAAAATTCAAGATGGCTGCCAGTGGTCATTTTGTACCGAAATTAGGTCCAATCAGTTTTTTGTCACAACTTCTACACAGCTCATATTTTTGAACTGATCTTCACGAAACTTCTTGGGTACCTTTGTTTTCACCTTGGGACAGGAATGAGTGTGTTTTGGGGTGCCTTTGTTATCACTGTGCTATGAGAACAGATATTTTGGGGTTCAGTCAGACCCACTCTGGGACTCAAAGATTTTTTTCTGGTTTAGCATCTGACTGTCACCCACCTTTACAATACTTTACCTATACATTTGTTACAGGCAACGGTCAGTATTTATGTACAGACCGTTACAATACTTTATATGTACCTTTGTTATCAGGTCATTACCTAGATGTTTGTCACTGCTGTGTCACATACTATACATGTACATGTCTTTGTCTTGACAAGTTGAGCTACAGTGTCATTGACACTTTCATTCATTAAAGCCATGATAGTGGCTTCCAGCTCTCAACCAGTTAAACATCTCTTGTCAAGGGGAAAAGAGGGGGTGGGGGGTGTTTTAGAGAAATGTTTTCAATATATAGATGCCTGAGAGTGTATTTGGTGATCTTATAATTAAAAAAACAATCATTGAGAAGGGTCACAAAGAGTAATAAATTTGATTATAATTAATCAGAAATTACCTTTTCTTCAATCCGTTTTACACTTTTTAACTGAAAGATACATGTATTCACCAATATTCTCCTAGAACCTCACTTTCAGTACAGTCACTGTAGAGTGGTTGCAACCCATGCATGGGCAGTGATGTCGCCTGCGTTTACCTGGTAATAAAAATCGTCATCAGCAAAATTCTAATTAATAAAGGACCGAGTTGCAACTATTGATTATTCCTTTAATTCCTTTAATTAGTGTTTGAAATCTAATATTGCATCCATGGAAATATTGTCCACCCGTGGAATGTGACCAGTCCATGGCAGTCGTACTGTATAAACACATTCATATGATTTTTCAAGAATGTCAGGGTCACCTTTATGCACTCAGCTATACACAAATACATGTCTCTATACTTTCAATAAAAAATTACCCGAAGCTTTTTTCAAGAAAGCAGGGCTTGCCTTGAGTAAAATGGTCGGGGTCTAAAAAAAGTGCCCCACATATTGAGGTCGGGGCCTTTTCGGGGCTGATTTTCCATTTTGTCCATTATTGTTAGTGCTTTTTTGTGGAAAATGTTGGGGCATGAAAAAAAAGCCCCCAGCAAGTGCTCCTTGGGGCTGATCTCGGGGCCTGGGCTGATCAGCCCCGACTCAAGGCAAGCCCTGAGAAAGAACACATGTTGTTGTAAAATTTATAATTACATGAATTAGGCCTAAAAAAATAAAAATCTGTTTTTCAGGCCCTCCCACATGGTCCTTTTGGCTGCCGCGTTCTCTCTTTTTATAACCAATATAAACTTAATAAAAATTAAATGGTTTATGTCTGATATTTTACCCAAGTTAACCCTTTACCTAACATGAAAAGCAGATGACACTTGCAAAAACAATTCTTGAACAAGTAATTTTTTTCATTTTTTGTCTCAAAAACATAGGTTATGACCCCTCATTGGAACGAGCTTGACGAGCTCGTTCCAATGAGGGGTCATAACCTATGTTTTTGAGACAAAAAATGAAAATAAAATGAAAATTAATTGGCGATTTTTGAGAATAGCGCTGGCCGGTTTTGGCCGTAACGTTGGGTAAAGGGTTAAAAAAAAATGATAAATTTGTTCCTTGAGTGCAAGAAGGCTTTGCACTGCAATCTCTTGAATCGTTTGATCCATGGGTGGCGTGTCTTAAATGTTGGGGGGGCACTGTGGCATTGCGGTAACCAGTTCTCGTCAGATCACCTAAGTTAAGCAACGTTGAACCCGGTTAGTCCTTGGATGGGTGACCATCTGAGCGATCGATTCAGTCTCCTGTGTTGTGTCCTTGGGCATGATACCTAACCCTGATTGTCCACATGGTGGTACGATGACACCGTGTACTAAGGTGTATTGCATGTCAATGGTGCACATATCTTCAACCAATCTAACCCTGCCTGTGCTGTGCAGTGTGGAGTTACGATGTTGGGGAGCTGGAAGCTGCTCATCGTTGCTTGTTGGTTCTTTCCGGGTACTCTGGCTTCCTCCACCCATAAAACTGTCACCGACACGATATGACCTTGGCTGTTAAAGTGTCATTAAACCATAATAAATGAATAAATATTTGAAATGTTGCCACCACATGAACTTGTTTCCCTGCTCTGACACACAGGAGCTAAATTTTGCATTTTTTGAAATGGATTAAAAAGCAGCATTTGCGTTCCTGACTTTTTGACCTCTTCAGAATAGTTTCTGTGAGATGTTTTACTCTGCATGTGGGTGTAAATAGATACTGTTGGACACCCCAGTTACAAAATTGCAAATAAAAATCCATTAATTTGCTTGCAAAAAGGCATTTGGATGTGGCATAAGCTCTAGTTTTCCAAACGTTTTGGGGTTTGAGGTGGGGTAGTGCTGCAGAACCTTCTCCCAGGCCCAACAAATTTCGCACTTTTCAGGGCAAGGGCAGTGTATTTTCGAAACAAACCCTAGGTAATGGTGCTTCATGCCATTTTGTTGCTCCACATACCATGCAACACAGTGCTACAGGTCAGTTTATCACAATTTTTAAAAATAAATTATTTAACCCTTTACCTAACATGAAAAGCAGACGACACAAAATTCTTTAATAACCAATTTTTTCACTTCTGGTCTGAAAAAAATTGGTTATGACCCCTCACTGGAACGAGCTCATTCTGAAGAGGGGTCATAACCTATGTTTTTGAGACAAAAAATGGAAAAATAATAAAAATTAATTGGCGATTTTTGTAAATAGCGCTGGCCGCTTTTCACGTTATGTTGGATAAAGGGTTAAATGTAGATTTTATATTTTCTGAATTTTAGAATATAGTTTATTTAAAATAGAAAACTTATCGAATTGAAATTTTAAAATGTGAGGTTAAATGTGCTCCATATGCCTATGTACATTTGCTTTTTCTCTATTTCCCTTCCTGTATAATTACTATTCGGTGTCAACCTTTTATCTAACTTAATGGTTATAGCTGTCCATTATTACTAATTCAGTGTTTGCCTTCAAAACATTAGCTAAATATCTATCAGTGGTACATGCTTGTTCCAATGAGGAATCATGTGCTACATTATGAGAGCAAAAACCGAAAGTTTTTAGTTATTTAAGAATGATTTTTCCAGTGTTCTTGTCTGGATGTGTTAGGTGATGAATTCATATCACAGAAGCTACACTATGCTGCAATTGATGATCACATGAAATACCTAGGTCCAAGAAACTGTGTCTCATGTTCACACACAAATAACCAACAATTGTCTGAGAGTATTTCTGTGTTCTGTCTGGCATTTGATTTAAAACTTGGACAGTCCGAGACAAATGGATTATTGATTAGTTTCTCACAATCATTTGAGAATAAAGAACAATCTTCTCCAAAATGGGATGATTCTACACATAACATAGCCATAGATGCTGAAAAGTAAATTGAGAACTTGTACATAACTACACACCACTTACTTATATTTTCACAGGCCATCTCGGGTTTTCATTTATCATATACATGTATGTCAATACCAGCATACATGTACATATAAACATATACGTATATATCCAGCAATGGGTAAGTCTATTTCGTATGAAAAGGATGGGGGGGGGGGGGGGGGGGGGGGGTGGGGCACTGATTTTTAATTGATTTGCGGCCCAAAAAGGCCTTATTTGAGAGTTCTCCCTTCCAACACTCCACATTGGTGTCCGGACAAAATGTCCATAGGACAAAATGTCCATGGACAAAATGTCCATGGACAAAATGTCCATGGACATAATGTCCATGGTGGTTCTGCATAGGTGGACAAAATGTCCATAGGACATAATGTCCATGGACAAAATGTCCATGAACAAAATGTACATATAGTAGTACACCATAAAATCAGTTGGGTTGAAAATTAACCAAAATCGACTGAGTTGAGTGAATATGAATCTTATTCACTCAACTCAGTCGATTTTGGTTAATTTTCAACCCAGCTGATTTTAGAGTGTAAAATAATATTACAAAAGACTGAATACCCCTGGGACAAAATCCCCTTGATAAATATAAATACTATGAATATAGTAGACTATAAAATCAGTTGGATTGAAAATTAACCAAAATCGACTGGGTTTAGTGCTTTTTTCAAGGATTTGTGCTGGACACCCTCTGTTAACACTTGCTGAGTCTTTGATTTCTGAACGTACTTTAGTAGCTTCAACTTTTGCTGCATTTGGGGCGTGATTATGATCTGTGACTTTTACAACTTTAGTTATCTGCAACAGAGAAAAACACTTAATTAAATGGAGAGAAATAATATACTGTGCCCAGGTTGTTTACTTAATATGGTTTGTAACAATAAATGCATTTAATCTATTATATCTTGCTTGACAGAGCTCATTGAGCTTTGTCAAACAAGATATAATAGAATAAATGCACAGTTGAACCACTGGAATATAACCAAATCCTTGTTAATTTATATTCCTGTTAATTAAATAACATCAAGTTGCAAAGTGACTATTATATGAATTCATTATATTGTAGAAAATTAGTAGAAAATTAGGCCTTTATTCAACTGTACATGTTGGAAATGATGTATGCCCAGTTAGGTACTCTAAAGAAAAAAAGAGAAAACTTGATATGACTTACCTCAACATCTGTATTAGCAAAGGATTTACAATCAAATGCAGCTCTGTTGGCACATGCCCATCGAATGGTTGATTTATTTGAAGATTTTTTGGTGTACATATATCCATCAAGAACTAATTTTTTGCCACCTTTATTGCTAGTAAGAACCTCCATGACTGAAGAATGTTTAATGACCAGAATGAATGAAAAGTTTTAGCGCGCCGAAGGCACGCAGAGACGATGTGGGATTTACAAATCCCTTGCGACCCGGTTAACCTTAATTTTTTTTCCTTGGATCACACAGGCCTAGCTTTCCTATTGCCCAAAATGGAGTCTGAGGGGGTTATGCACGCGGTTAGAATACCCGGCAGTTTACGTTTGAGTGTTAGATGGTCAATACTCAATCCCTCAACGCCTTTAAACTATTAGATAGCGAGCTCTATTCGGTTCCAGTTCGGCGATGGTAGAGGTTTGAGTCCCACCATGGTGGCGAGCCAGAATGTAATGTTGTGCGATGGCAAGTTTAAGGGAAGAAGAGAAAAGAAAACCAAACAGCAACGCCGGTTTGGTAGCGGCCCGGTATATGACCATAGCGGTTACAAAAAAGAAGTGGAGAAAGCTCCAACAGTTTAGTTTGAAAAACCGGGAGTCATCCATCAAGCCTTCTGGGAGATAGGATGCCGTATGTGATTTTGAGGTATCTGGTTATCCTTTGGGAATTCCAAATGACCTCCTCCAACCCCCCCCCCCCCCCCACCCCCCCCAAGAAAAAAAAAAAAAACTCTCACTGACACACACCCTCAAGCCCTTAAAAGGGCTGTTAAATCTTTATTCAAATGTTTATTTATATCAAATGTACACTCGTTCCCAGCCAGACAAGCTTGTTTCAATCCTTGCCTAGCGTTTGGTGGTTTCTTGTATATGTTGCAGAAAGGTAGGTTGCACCAATTCCTCCTATGCTTTGTCTACCATTTCCATGCGTCTTCTTGATAAGAGTGTTGCAAGAAAATTTGAGAATGTTCAATTAGAAAAGTTATAGGTAGAGAGAAAGATAGGTATCCGCTATTGTATATTGTGCCTGCTGTGTGATTGTTGCTATGGATGGGGTAAGGGGTGTGTTTCTTCGGAGCCCACTCCCCACACGCAGAGTTGCGAGGCAATCCTCACAGACTCAATCCTAAAGATCTCAATGAGTAGCGAGGCAATCCTCACTGACTCCACGCAGTTTAATTCTATTGAGTAACTTTAATTTACTGTGGATTATTTTGTTTTTCTGTTTAGGGTTCGGTGTTCGTTCGGCTTCACCCTTGATTCACTATCCTGGAGTATGTGGAGGGTTTTGTTGTATAGATCTTATTAAACGCGTTTCAATCGCGCTTCAGCAGAGTTGCGAGGCAGTCCTCACAGACTCTATCCTAAAGTTCCCAATGAGTAGCGAGGCAATCCTCACTGACTCCACGCGATTTAGTTATATTGTATAATTTTTATTTTATTATTTTTTTTTTTTTTTTTTTTTTTTATTTTCTGGAAACTTATTTTGTTTTTCTGTTAAGGGATCGGTGTTCGTTCAGCTCAACCATTAATTCACTATCTTGGAGTCTGTTGAGAGTTTTGTTTTGTAGGTCTTTTAATCGCGTATCAATAGTTTCTATTTTTGCTAGCTCGTGAAGTTCCTTTATCGGTGTCCATTTCGGTTTGCATAGTGCCACTCGCAGGGCATAATTTTGAACCCTCTGTAGCTTCTGAATGTTGGTTTTGCTTAGGTCGCTTGTTATTATGGCACCGTATTCTAGTACCGGACGTATAAATGTTTTGTAGAGCTTGAGAAGCACATCTTTGTTTGCTCCCCAATTTCTACCTCTGATCATCTTCAGAAAATTGATACGTTTAGTAGCTCTAACCGTAATGGAGTTTACGTGGCTGTTTAGACTGAGATTGCTATCTAGGATAAATTCCAAAAATTTGGCCTCTTTGTTTGCTTCTAGTTTGTGATTGTATAACTGGAGATCGATACTCGGGACTGTTTTTTTCCTTTGCTTTTTGAAGAACGTAACTTTTTGAGTTTTGGCGGCATTGAGTTTGATGCGCCACAGGGCACACCAGCTCTCAAGATCGCGAATGGTATCCTGTAGACGATTTTTAATTATGTTTCTGGACTTGCTGGCTGTCCAAATGCCTTTGTCGTCTGAGAACTGCGATAGTTCAACAAAGTTTTTCCCTACTTTTTCTATATCATTCACATATATTATGAAAGGAAGCAGACTTAGAACCGACCCTTGTGGTGTTCCCGCTTCGAGTATTACTTCCTCTGACACCTCGCGATTAACCCTCACCTTGATTTTTCGGTCAGTTAGAAATGATGATATGATCCTTAGAATTTTAGTGGGTAATCCCATTTTCGCTAGTTTATATCTCACGCCATTGTGCCATACCGAGTCGAACGCTTTTTCTACATCCAAGAAAAGCGCGGTTCCGATTTCGTTTTGACTAAATGCTGTTTTCATATAATCGACCAGTCTATATACGTGTTCGATTCCCTCTTTCTGACTCCTATACGCTCTTTGCCATTTGTTGAAAAAGTTGATTGATTCGAGATAGCTGCGAAGTCTCGTAGTGAGAATCCGCTCAAATACTTTCCCAACACAGCTAAGCAAGCTGATTGGGCGGTAGTTAGAAGGGTTGGTAAGGTCTTTGTCGGGTTTAGGTATCATGACTCCTGTGGCCAATTTCCAGCATTTTGGGAAGTACCCACAGGAGAGACAGCAGTTTAAGAGTTTGGTAAGTCTGCAGTAGAAGATGTTGGGGCACTGTTTCATTATTTTGTAAGAGACTTCGTCTTCTCCTGGGGACGAAGATGACCTGCATTTTCTGATTATACCCATGACCTCTTCTACGCTTATTGGTTCGGTTAATTCATGGTCGTCCCTGTCTTCATGCCTTTGGTCGAAGTTCGGTTCATTGAAGATTGAGTTGTTATCTTGGACAAATTTATTTACTCGTACCTTAAAATCGTTGTCATATCTGTTCCCTTCTTGTGGACGATGTGCCTTCTTTAGAAGTTCAGCAAAAGCACTGGCCTTTGCCTTGTCGTCTATGGCCATAGATCCGTCGCTAGTCTTTAGCGCATTATTATTGACAATATTGTTCTTTTGGCCAGTAAGAGTTTTAAATGTATCCCAGAACCTCTTAGGTTCTCTCAGCCCATTTAGGTTTTCGGTTGCTTTTTCCCATCTCACGCGATTGTCGTTAGCTATGGCCTTTTTTACTTCCCCATGAAGGCGATTATACGCGGTTTTAAGTTCTGCTCTTTTCATTTGATCATTCTCTGATTGGTAAGCCTGGAAGGCTTTTCTTTTTTGTTTGATTATTTGAAGAGTTGTTTGAGTTATTCTGTTTATCCGCGTCTTTACTGTTTGCTTGGGACAGATTTCATCTAGTGTACTGTTGATAACCTCATTAAGGTGTGTGCAGGCTTTTTCTAGTTCATGAACATTTGAAAGGTCATTTGCCTTTATTTTTACTTCGATAATGTTTCTGAAGAGGTTCCAGTCAATTTTTGATAGGTTCCTCCTATTCACGGGAGGATACCTTGCGGGACCAGTATTACATTTCAGAGTGGCGTGAACCGGCAGGTGATCACTGCCTAGATCGTCATCTCCTACAAATATGTCTTGCATTTGGCTGGTTAGTGATTTGCTGGTGATAATCAAGTCTAGGATATCTGATTGATGGAGTGGGTTGTTGCTTATGTATGTTACGTCTTGATCGTTATTTACCACGAATAGATCGAGTTCTTCAATGATGTGGAAAAGGGCGTCACCATTAGGCTCAGTCTTATGACAACCGAATACCTGGTGTTTGGAATTGAAATCACCCAAGAATATGCAGTGCTTGTACTTGTTGGTAAAAAATTCAAATACTTTACTGTCTACTGTTGCTTGCGGCATGTTATTAGCTCACCTGAGCGAAGCTCAAGGGGAGCTTTACTAATCACTTTCCGTCCGTCGTCCGTCGTCGTCCGTCGTCGTCGTCGTCCGGCGTTAACTTTACATTATCGACTTCTCCTCCTAAACCACTAGCCCAATTTTATTCAAATGTTGGCTAAATGTTTATTACCTAATGCCAATTCAGATTTGTTCAAATGAAGTTGCCCTTCCTCCTGGGTGGTGCCACGCCCCCAAGGGGCACCAAAATCTTTGTAAATTTTCTTCTCATGAACCAGCAGTAGCAGAGACTTGATATTTGGTGTGCTGCTTCCTTTTGAGGTGTAGACTCAGATTTGTTCAAGAGAAGTTTGTGGAGCTATACTTGGCGTTGTTATGAGAGGGGCAAAATTTTTTGCCCCGCCCAAAATTTTTATTTTCCAAACCGAGAGGCTGATTTGAACCAAATTTTATGTGAGGGCTTATTGGGTCATGAGTACTTGATTTATGCAAAAAAAAATTTTCCCGCAGCCCCGTGGGAACCGCAGGAGCTAAAAATAGAAAAAATTTAAAACGCCCATATCTCCAAAACTGCACGGCACTGAGAATTTTTATTTGGTGTGCAGCTTCCTTAGGACCAACAGAAAGGATTGGTAAAAAAAAATTGCCATCGGTTTTATCATAGGGTACAGTTTCGGGACTTTGAAAAAGTGCTGAGTCAGCACTTTTTAACACTGTAGGCAATGGGAAAAACATTAAAAAATCTTCTTCTCCAGATCCAGCAGGCAGAATCTTTTGATATTTGGTATGCAACATTGTAGGGTGGATCTGATTCAAGTTTGTTCAAATCGGCCCCCTGGGTTCATATTTGGGCTCAGTATAGGAGCCCGATTTCGAACTTAGTGCATTTCAGGCAAATTTATTAAAAAATCTTCTTCTCCAGATCCAGCAGGCAGAATCTTTTGATATTTGGTATGCAACATTGTGGGGTGGATCTGATTCAAGTTTGTTCAAATCGGCCCCCTGGGTTTATATTTGGGCTCAGCATAGGAGCCCAAATTTGAACTTACTGCATTTCAGGCAAATTTCTTTGAAAATCTTCTTCTCCAGATCCAGCAGGCAGAATCTTTTGATATTTGGTATGCAACATTGTAGGGTGGATCTGATTCAAGTTTGTTCAAATCGGCTCCCTAGATTCATATTTGGGCTCACTATAGGAGCTCGAATTCGAATTTAGTGCATTTCAGGCAAATTTCTTCAAAAATCTTCTTCTCCAGATCCAGCAGGCAGAATCTTTTGATATTTGGTATGCAACGTTGCGGGGTAGATCTGATTCAAGTTTGTTCAAATCGGCCCCCTGGATACATATTTGGGCTTACTATAGAAGCCCGAATTCGAACTTAGTGCATTTCAGGCAAATTTCTTAAAAAATCTTCTTCTCCAGATCCAGCAGGCAGAATCTTTTCATATTTGGTAAGCAACATTGTGGGGTGGATCTGATTCAAGTTTGTTCAAATCGGCCCCCTGGGTTTATATTTGGGCTCAGTATAGGAGCCCGATTTCGAACTTAGTGCATTTCAGGCAAATTTATTAAAAAAATCTTCTTCTCCAGATCCAGCAGGCAGAATCTTTTGATATTTGGTATGCAACATTGTAGGGTGGATCTGATTCAAGTTTGTTCAAATCGGCCCCCTGGGTTCATATTTGGGCTCAGTATAGGAGCCCGATTTCGAACTTAGTGCATTTAGGTAAATTTCTTAAAAAATCTTCTTCTCCAGATCCAGCAGGCAGAATCTTTTGATATTTGGTATGCAACATTGTGGGGTGGATCTGATTCAAGTTTGTTCAAATCGGCTCCCTAGATTCATATTTGAGCTTACTATAGAAGCTCGAATTCGAACTACTATAGAAGGCGTGGTATCCAGGGTGAACCGTTTACCCAAATCTAGCAGTACTAATGCATTATTCACACAAATCTCCGTTCAAATTTTATGACCCCTCATTGGAACACATGCATTCAGCTCATTGCAACAAAGGTCATATGCCATGTTTTCGAGACAAAGGAATAAAAATTTTAGTTATTCATGAAATTTTTAGGCAACTGTTGTCTGTTATTCACATTGCTTCATGAAATTTCAGTACTTTTAGAAGTTACCTCAGTAATCAAGGGTTAATTCCCCTTAATTAAATGTCGCCTCTAAAAAACAACCACTTTGCATATCTTACCTTTTTACCAGCATCACTGCCAAAACTTGTCAGCATTCTTCGCAAAAATCGCTATTCAAATTTTAATTTTTGTCTCTTAAACATACATGTACTTATCGCTTGTAAATACCCAATTGGAATGAGCTTTTTGAGCTCATTCCAATGAGAGGTCGCACACCATGCTTTTTGAGTCAAAAAAGCAATTTTTTTAGTTATTCCAGAATTTCGTACGTAAAACACAGCTTTATGACTTCACATTAAAATGAGCTCTCTAAGCTTGTTCCAATCAACATTCACGCACTATGTCTTTCACACAAAAAATAAAATTTTCCATTTATTCAGAAATTTTGTTTGCAAGAACACTCTTACCCCCCCCCCCCCCCCCCCCCCCCCCACACACACACACACACAAACACACACAAACACACACACACACAAACACAGACACACACATCTAAAAGTTTGTCAGCAAAAAAACAGTTACTTCAATTTTTAAATGCATTATAGGAACAACTTGCCTAATCAAATTTAAATACTTTTGCATCATTCTGTATCTAGAACAAACCATTTACCATATCTTTACGCAAAATTCTCCAGCATCATTCACAAAAAAACACCATTAGTTATATATTCACATTTCTGTCTCAAAAATATACCTGATCTTCCCATACCCCTATTGGAATAAGCTGTTTGAGCTTGTTCCAATGATGATAAAAAAAACTAATATTTTGGAAAATTTGTGAAAATTTTTGTTTTCTTGCATGCAAATATATACATGTAGCACATGGAAGATATCCACAGTTGGGGAGAGATGTCCAAGGCTATCTCTTCACATTCCTTGTTTGTGCTTCATGCTAAACCAGTTTGTCTGCAGAGATAAATTTGCTTTATTAAAAATCATTGGAGATAGGCCACACACCAACGATTTTAAATAAAACTAATTTTAGGTAACAAATGTTGAACTTCAAACAAAATCTATCACTCAACCAGTTAATGTTGATGAGGCATGACATGGTGAAGGTGACCTAAAATACTTCTTAGAGTCACTTTGTCAGGTGAGCGATTAAGGCCACGTGGGGCCTCTTGTAATATGATATGATGGCCACGTGTTTGTGGTCAAGTTCAATTTCAGCTGCAATCACTTCAGCATTGAGGTGGTCGCATGGTATTGATTTGTATTTAATCTCCTGCCTTATTAGCAGAGCGACACCGCCGCCTTTTGGGGCGGGGCGATCTCTTCTAATAATATCAAAACCACATAACGAGAATTGTTTTAGTTTAAGCCAGGTTTCGCTAATTCCGATTACGTCCTTATTTTTTAAATAATGTGACATTTGCAAATTTTTCTGATTAATGCTTCGAGCTTTCCACTGGACTATTTTTAGTGTATCCATGAATGGTTTAGGAATAACTGTACTAAGTTTATTTAAGTTTAATTACTAATTTTAATATTGTTACATAATTATATTCTGTTGACGGCCGCTTCTAATAGCGTGTGAGATATTTGAGTATTATATAACTTAGAGGCTGTTTTACTAATCTCTTTGCAAACGTCCGAAAGACTGGTGTCCAAGTGTTTCTTCATTATGCTGAAAATAGAGCCAGCCATTAGAGTACACGTGGAATAAGGGGAAGATGAGTTCTCGACATTACTTACATTTAGAGCTTTAAGCTGGATGTTTGTTTTAACTTTTTTGAAGTGGCTACAACCCCGGTAGTTGCTGGGGTGTTGACCACCACAATTCGGGCATTTCAGAGTTTTAGCACTACATGCCTTCGCGATGTGTTTGTCACCGCATTTCATACATCGTTGCTCCCCGTTGCATTTGTGTGACAAGTGCCCAAATTTCTGACACTTGTGACACTGAACGGGTTGCGGAAGAACACGACATTCCTCGGTTTCGTATTTTTTGCCATTAATAATTACCCCTTTGCTTATCAGATTTAATTTCGTTGCTCTATTAGGGCATTTTACTTTTATTTTCCAAGTATGGTTACCCGTGGCTTTGGAGATTAGTCTCTCCCACGAGCATCCTGGAAGGGCTTTATCAATCGAGTTTTTTTCCGTTTTGGGGTGGACGCGTGTGATTACGACACAGGGGGTTGGTTGCGGGTGGCCCTGTGTCTTGTTGGTTTTATTGGTCACCTTAGGGGGCGTTTTGGCTTTTACTTTATCGGCGTACGTCACTCTATCGGTTGGGCTAGCTGTCGCATTCACTATTTCCGGTGATGTAGACTCTGTTGCGTTAACAGAGTCCCCATTTCTTGGTGCGACCACCGAGTCCTTTTCAGTAGCGGTACTCTGTGAATTTTTCTTGATGATTTTTGTCTTCTTGACATGCCGATCAATAGTCATACAGAAACCATTTTCGTCTTTGACGTCCACGGTTTCATCAATTTCACGGAACTCATTGGAGAGTTTCCTTTTCGATCGATTTTGGTTTGGTGATTTTTTCTGTCGCTGCGATTTGGGGACTTTAGCTGAATTTTTATCCAATTGAATTTCAACCGCCACGGCCGGGGAAACTGCGACCGTGTTGGTAGCTTCTTCTACTATGGAACGCAGCCAGTTATCCTGGCTGGGGGTAATTAGACCTGAATCTATTTCAGATATCCCCGGCAGTGAGCTGGCGGACGCAGGTCTTCTCATTTCTGTAGCAGCGTCAATACATGGTAAATCAGGAACTGGAGGAGCATGATCCTCCTTACCTGGTTTGGCTTTCAGAATTGCCTTTTCCAATTCCCTTCTCAATTCAGCCTTTTCTCTATCTGCCTGCTGCTTCTGGGCTTGAAGCTCTGACCGCAAACCCTCTATGGTGTCATTTAATCTGGCTATTTCTTTCTGGAAGCCAGACATCATCGACATCAACGATGTCATATCAGTATTAGTGGAATTTCCACTGTTGCTCAGACTACCAGAATTAAAGGCAGAACTGTTTAACTGAGCTTGACTTTGTTTATCCATTATTTTTATTTGTAAATAATTCTAAATTTTATTTTTTAAGTTATTAAAGATTTTAATTTAATTGTATTGACTTAAATTGTATTGACTTAAATATTTGTTTTTAGTTTTAACAGAGAAAAGCAGACAGAAAATAGATAGAGTTAAAGATAAACACTTACAAAATTACACTAGAGTGCACAGAAGTGGTACAGAGAACAATAGGCTTTGTTAATATCCAAGCTGTGAGATATGTTCAGTCAGGAGCTTTCACAAACACGTCCGATCAGTATGACTGTCAATCGCTGAATTAATGACCAATTCAATATGATGTCCAATATATAGTTTGCTGTGTGTTTATCTTTCAAAAACATTGCTGTACATCAAAGAAATGAATGCTCTTTAGATGTGACTAGTACTGCAGTTTGACAATTTTCTTACCAATACATGAAAGATGGGATCTGTCTTTAGATGCAGTCACCAAACAGTTTTGACTGTTTTCATAGCCAAATTGAGAACAATATGTCAAAGACCAATCACACACACACCACAAGCTCATCATTGAATATTGTTATAAAAACAATAAAGTAATGTACACGCATGCACATTTACCCTAAGCTAATGAGATATTCATGGTATTCTGATAACATGAAAAATATATACTTAAATTTTCAAAATAATTATAATAATAAAATTAAACTTAAAATTGGGAAGTACAAAAAATAGGAAAACAAAAAAAAATGGACATTTTGTCAACCATGGCAAATTAATCAAGGACATTATGTCCATGGACATTATGTCCTATGGACATTATGTCCAAGGTGTATTTTTTGTTGGACATTTTGTCCATGGACATTTTGTCCTATGGACATTATGTCCCACTATCTCCACATTACATCACTGCTCTCGTGCTTGGTTCGCTATTGCTTGGCTTTGGAGTAAATACCACCTGTGTAGCAGACAAGGCAAAGCTTTGTTCAGTCTCCTCATCAATCTGTCTGGGTCACTGGGGCTGTCATCCATCACCCTTCGTAAAGTGACCACGTATCTGAAGGCCCTCGCTCTGTTAGAGCTTACCCAATTATAATTCTCTGCTGTACAATGAAGGGCAGATGTTGAAAAATAGCCTCTTGTGGGCAGTTGACAGGGTTAACAGTGCTTGCTGCCTCTGTCTCCGATTTCTTATTGTCCCAAGGGCGAATACAGTTGTGTGTGCTGCATCCATGTTTGCAAACAGGGATCGATTTAATTTTGAAAAATTGCATAGCATTTTGCTACAAGTGTAGGAGAAATGTGTAGCAATTTTGAAAAATTGCGTAGCTATTTTCAAATTGTATTATTTTTGTTTTTTAAGGCCCCTAAAACACAGAATGTCGTGGGAATGCAGCACTCCATCTCTCCTCAATCAAAAACAAATCAATAAATGTTATATAAAGAAAAATCAATAAATGTTGGGTGGTTACACCATTGATCCATTGCCAACATTATTTCTTGTGATGTGTGTGATTTCGGGTGATTGTGCATGATTTTGTGAGATTTAGAGCGAGTGCCTGTCATTTCCTTTCATCCTGTGAGGTGTCGTTTCGCTCCAATACCCATTCACCCCGGGTTGTTTCGCCCCCCAAGATTTGGGGCGAAACGACCTGGGTCAGAGGTGATCTTTTTTATTTAATTTGAATAGTTTATTTAAATAGTTTTTAACAATTTGTTCACTTATCATATCTATGTGTCGTATATGTGGTGAAAAATACCCCATAACCATTACCAATGAGCAAATGAGAAAACAGTTTCTTGAACTTTCCTCTCATCTTTGTGATCATGTCTAGAAAGGAAAAGATGGACTGTGAAGCTGTTTTGACAAGCTGGGCAATTAACAAATAGTAGACAGTATTGTTCTTGATTTTGAAAAAGTTAAATATCCCCATTGTCCTTTTTAACACATTGATATTGTGTATAATAGCAGATTAAATACTGTCATTTTAACACCTCGACTTACAATAATATACAAACAATTGATTTTTTGATTTTGTTTTCTATCTAATTATCGAATAGAATTTTAAGTAATATTTAATTGTCAGTTTTGTTCTGAATTTTAAAGGCTTTGATTGTACACAATGTATTGTTTCGATGATAATTTATATTTTCAACTGTTATATTTATGAATCTATACGTAGACTTCACCCCCCCCCCCCCCCCCCCCCCCCCCCCTCATTTGTAGATGTCTGGTACATGAGCCATGGGGAAGGTCATGCCGGTTTTATTGTCGGAATGGGAGCATGTTTGGAATTGCTGATAAGTGGGGAGGGGGTATTTGTCTGATGCACAAATGTCAAGGTAGGCAGTTGTCCGAAGGGTGACCGTGCACCACTTCGATACACCCTTAGAGGAAACGTACCAAAGTAAATAAATATGCGTAGCTGGGCTATTCTATCATAAAATATTACTCCAGAGTTGCAACTTCTGGAATCTAATTCTTTACTTTGCCGGATAAAGTGTACCAAAACAAAACAAATAAATTACATGTCTCAACACATGTCCAATATAATTTTCGGGGAGAGAGGGCGCGAAACGACCCACTTCCGAATGTGGGGCGAAACAACCCAGGGCAAAACGACCCGGGGGAAAGGAATTGGGACAAAACGACCCAAGGGGCGAACAGGATTTGGGGCGAAACGACCGAAATTGTGATTGTGGTATTTAGCCTTTAACGAATACCCATAATCGGACGGGTGTACGAATGCTGGCAGTTGTGTTGAATGACTTGTGTCAGATGATAAGAACTAAAATCATAATTTATTTTAGGGGACCTCCGGTGTTTGACGGGACCTCCTGTGTTAAGTGCGATCGGCATTTCACTGCTCGAAGACATTGTAATTCTTACATTGTCATTCAGGTCAACCATTTGAACTAAAGACAAACATTAAAACCATGTGTGTTCATAACAAGAGAACTTCTCATTGATTAAACGTGAATACATGATAACTGACCCCTCTAGGACATAAAAACACAGCCACGTGTTTTTATGTTACAAGGTTATCGATTGGCTTAATGAATAGCAGAAACAAGTTTTGTATCCAATGACGGGAAGTGTTTGTCTCAATGATTAACCTTCTATCGAAAATCAAAACAATAACGTGCACACTAGATAGATTACCGGGACGTGAGGACGGACCCAGGCACTGGTAATTAATATTTAAATAATGAATCGCAAAATGATATACAGAGAAATGAAATGCATCGCTGAAATCGAAAAATGCATCGAAAAATGTGATGCGATACCGGTTAAATCGACCCCTGTTTGCAAAAATGTGGAACTTAGTACTGAGCAAATTCTAACCAAATTTTTAAAGTACATATATACTACTCAAAGTTTGCTAAGCACCAAGTCTATCCAACTCCCTGTTTTACGTTTTAGTTGAAATATTGTAATGAAAAGTGTATATATTTTTTATTGGCTCAATTTGACAAAGTCAAGCTGAGCTATTGCCATCACTTCTCGTCCGTCGGCGTACGTACTAACATACGTACGTACGTCCACAATTTCCTTTGGCACACCTCACTGGTCGCATTTATGATTAGATCGCTTTGAAACTTAGTATGCTTGTTTGGGGTAACCTCTAGATGGGGGCTATCGATTTTCTTCAATTTCCATCAAAAAATGTTGCCGTGGCCAATGTTCTTAGAACTTAGTTTAGTCAGACCTCAATATTTCTCTTTGGCACCCTACAGGACACATTTATGATTGGATGGCTTTAAAACCTGGCATGTTTGTTTAGGGTGACCTCCAAATGGGAGCTATCGATTTTCTTCAATTTCCGTCAAAAAATGTTGCTGTGGCCAACGTTCTTAGAACTTAGTTTAGTCAGACCACAATATTTCCCTTTGGCACACGCTACAGGGCACATTTATGATCGGATTGCTTTGAAACCTGGCATGCTTGTTTGGGGTGCCTCTAGATGGGAGCTATCGATTTTCTTCCATTTCCGTCAAAAAATGTTGCCACGGCCAACATTCTTAGAACTTAGTTTAGTCAGACCTCAATATTTCCCTTTGACACACCCTACAAGGCACATTTATGTTCAGATTGCTTTGAAACCTGGCATGCTTGTTTGGAATGACCTCTAGATTGGAGCTATCGATTTTCTTCCAATTCCGTCCGTCAGAAAATGTTGCCGCTGGCAACAATCTTTGAACTTAGTTTAGTCAGGCATCAATATATTCCTTTCGCATGCCCTTCAGGGCACATTTGTAATCAGATTGGTTTGAAACTTAGTATGCTTGTTTGGGGTTACCTCTAGATGGGAGCTATTGATTTTCTTCGATTTCCATCAAAAAATGTTGCCACTGGCAATAACCTTCGATGAACTTAAATAAAAACAAACTTAGTGCAGTTAAGCATCAATATTTCCATTTGACACACCCTGCAGGAGTCCAGGACAAAATGCCTATGGACAAAATGCCTATCGGACAAAATGCCTATGGACAAAATGCCTATCGGACAAAATGCCTATGGATTTTTAAAAATTATTGTTTTCAATTAAATTATTCTTTTTTCAATCATTTTTAACATACCAAGGGATTTTTTAACTAAAAATGATTATGAAATTTGAAAATATGGACCAGTTGGATTGCATGTTTTGCTTTTACTGATACTTTAAAACCAGTGTTTATGCTGCAAAAAATGTCAATCAGATCTTATATTGAAGTACAAGTGACAAAAAAAAATAAGTGAATTAAAATTTTTATTGCTTCAAAATCATAGCACTTTATCTCACAATGTGTCTTTGAAAATTTCTCTAACAAATACATAACATGACAGAGCATAACATATGTACATAACTCACGCTTTGAAAACTTGCCCAAAAGGAAACAATTTTCCTAACAGAGAGAAGTTATTTTTTTAATAAAAAATTAGCACTCTAACAAAACATGCCTTGAATCCCCTAGGAAAAAAGCCCCCGAGTGAAAAAAAAAAAGCTTTTTAAAGTAAATTCTGCTAGGTGATATAGATCCTGTGAAGTCTATATTAATAAGGTAAATGAATCATATCTAGATACATGTATACACACAGTGTCTCTGATCACCGAATTGACCACACTTGGGGGATGAATAATATACCAGTGAGGTATATCTCTTATACCACGAGTGATGTAAAATTTGATGATTGGAAACAAACTATAAATTTCTAAGGAGTAATACCGATCCAGTGAAATGGATATTTATTTATTTAATAGTGTTTAATGACACTTTAAGCTGGAGTACCCAGAGAGCAGTACACAGCACAGAAGTGCATATACATAAGATCAATAAAGAATATTTAGATAATGTATACACAGTGTCTTTGATTACTAAATTTCCCCCACTTATGGGATAAGATGTATACCTGTGAGGTATATCTCTTATCCAACGAGTGTTTAAATTTGGGCACCAGAAACAAGGTATAGATTTCTACTAAATGATCCAGTGAAGTGTATAGTCATAAGGTAAATAAAGCAAATCCAGTTAATGTAGACACACAGTGTCTTTGATTACCAAACTTACAGTGCTGTACTTGTGGCATAACTCTATGCCCAGTTACCCATATAATTCGTTATAAAAAATACACTGTTTATACAGAACTTAATCTGATACAATGGCCAAGTCCTTTCATAAACTCTTCCAAAGATTTGTCACCAATATCTTTTGAATGGCAAAGAGTTTGAAGTCTTTCTTGGTATTTTTTCACTTCCATGCGAATGCGTTTCACGGGTGGCTGACCCCTGGCATCTTGTAACATTTCAGTCCTTGCCAGAGCAGCATCCTCTTTCAAATGTCTGATAAGTCTCCAGATGGATGGGTGACTATGTCCAACCATACTTCGGAAAGCATTATTCCACCCCTCACAATGATTATTTGTTCTTTCTTCGCTATTGTGAACATTCCACACTTCAGGGGGGAACTGAGGTGCTAACCTCCTAATTCTGATAACTGTTTCACCTGTTTCCCCAACTGGACGTTGAATTCTTCTGTATGATCCCGACACATATGTCGAGTCAAAATAGTCTAGCAGAGATTCCGCTCCTGGAGAACAGTTCTCTTTGAGAAATTGCATCCCTTCGTCAATTTCTGACAGAGGTAGAAAAGCCAGTCCGTCGAGCATTCCACAGAAATGTTTGAATTCTTGACTGGTGCGGTAAAGTCCAGTTAAACCTAGTTCCTGTACCTTTCTCCACGTACTTTGCGTCAAATGATAAAAACAACCTTTAGTATTTACATGATCCCCGAAAACTTTATGTACTGCATTGATCTCTGATTTCTCAAAGTCCAAATGAACATTCAATGGGTCTGGTGTATAACCAATCTGATCACATCTTGACATGATTGCTCTAAGCATTTCCTCATAAATTGCTTGGGATTTACCAGTTAAAAGAGCATAGACACAAGTTACAGCAGACACACCCAACTTTGCTCGAATAATGTATAACTGACTGAATAAATGTGGTGCCATACTAAAATTACCATCCATGTACCATGTTTGGCTTGTAGCCAAATGTCTTAATGCTTCATCACGACCAAATATAATAATTTGTTTTTCTGAGTCAGTTCCATTGTCATAAATTAAGAAGTTCTGGGGTATTGCGTCATCAGTCTGGGTCCATTCACCCTCTAGTTTTAACTCTGATAATGTTGCTGGAACTTTTGGTAACACACCTTGCTGTACACGTCTTATTGATCGTTTTATGCTTTATGTATTGCCAGCATTGGCACAAACATCATCAGATGAGTTGGATAAATTAGAAGCTAGTATTTGCCTGGGTTTGTTTTTTGATGTCTTTGCTTCCTTCCTAATAGATGTTTTTAACTTTGCAACCCTTATTGTTGTCTCATCTCTTTCATGACTATGTGGTGTACTTGCTTCGGGATTTTCCATCTGAAAAGAGGAGGATGATAAATCACATTAATAATAATAATAATAATAATAATAACTAGACCGGGTTATGTTCGCCTGCTACGCTGCGAAAATAAAAAGTCCCCAGTTGCCCGTCCCAGAGGGGCGGCATATAAACTGTCCCTTTTAAAGCAACTCCTATTCTGGACACAAAGTGATATGTACCCATAAAATTTCAAGATTTAAAAGTTAAAATTACGACAGCCACAAGTGCAAAAGGCTACATTTACCCGAAGCTTGACTCGTTACTTGGTGGTAGAAGTCCCCTACTTTTTATCAATGACCCCTTTTAGGGATGAGGCCTAAAATTGTCATTTTTTAAAAAATCGGGGTTACATTTACCTAGTATTGTTTGCCATGAGAAGTGATGAAATTATCAAAAGTTTTAGGATTGAAAATCCAAAAGTGACCAAGAAACGGCCAAAAATAGAAAATACAGAATAATAATAATAACGTTTCTCCAATAGGACAGTTAAGTTGAGCCCCCTACCATCTCTCAAAAATTAATCTTATTTTAAATTAGTTTAAATTAATTAACCAAATGCATCATCTTCATAATACAAGAAAAGAATTGATACTATAATCACTATCATAAATCTATTTTAGTATAATAAACTGATAATCCCCATTAATTATCTTGATGAGGTTTACTGTGATAACGCACTTTGACCATTGTAAGGGGGTCTTCCCGTTTCGCCGATGTGATTCTAATGGGGTAGGTGTCAGTAATCCGCAGATCAAAGAAGTGCCGCGATAATTTGTTAATTTGGATGTTGGGAGATAATTTTTATCAATTTAACCCATGTACCACAGGGAAACTCACAAGTAATGACGAATTTTTTTATTGATTTATCAACGCAATAAACGAGCAAGTATAATATAATAATATGAACATTTAAAGACATAAAGCACATTTTTTAAAAACCCGAATTTCGACTGAATGTAATGTAATTTTTTTATTGATTTATCAACGCAATAAACGAGCAAGTATAATATAATAATATGAACATTTAAAGGCATAAAGCATATTTTTTAAAAACCCGAATTTCGACTGACTCTGTCTAAAAATAACAATAAACGAGCAAGTATAATATAATAATATGAACATTTAAAGGCATAAAGCACATTTTTTAAAAACCCGAATTTCGACTGACTCTGTCTAAAAATAACAATAAACGAGCAAGTATAATATAATAATATGATTTCGGTGATTTCTCAAATGTCCCATCACAGAAAAACGAAGTCGCTTCGTCGAGGAGGTGTAAGTTTGACGCTGTGCTGAAAATGAGGCAGTTGACGTCGCTTGGATCTGACAGTAAAAACTGATCTCCTGCAGTTGTTTCCATGTAACTATCAGGTAAGCTGATTGCTGAGCGAGGTTTCGGAAGAGCCGGTATGGTTTTCGCACGAGACCTGTATAATGCTGATTTGATGCTATAGAATGTAGGAACTTTAGCAATGACGAGTGGGTCGGTATCCGATCTGAGAGAACCAAGCTCCTCTTGGTAAAGTGCGCTCACTGATTTGCTGTCGTGTCGAACGGTTTTCTTTAAATCTGCTAGGAAAGCATTGGCTACAATCTGCTCCATATCTGGTGGATGATTATGCTGCCCCATCGGCGAACTGATAAAATCGTTTTTCGTGTTGATAGTTGACCGACATCCTAAAGAATCTTTTTTAACGCAGTTCCAATGTATATTTGGTTGATTCTGAGACTTCACACGAAATTTATAACCACCATAAACTAAGTGTCTACCACCTCTCTTATTAGGGATGAAAGAAACATTTACTTGTTCACTTGCCATGATGAATTGAAGGAAATGTTGTTGATGTACAGCATGAAGGGTCATATTATATACTATTGAGATGTTTGAAGTTGTTTAGTTGTTTACAGTTGATCAATGTTAACTGATTGTTAATCACTTTGGGACCATGAACTCAGCCGGTGAAGAAGAGTTAATATCAATCAGTGGGATTAACAACTTGTTCACACCTCCACCGGCGATTAGTTTTGGTTTGTTTATTTAACCTCATCGGCGAAACGGGAATAAACCATTGTAAGCTATTTGAAAAAAACTAGATTTGTGCAACTGTATACTTAATCAGCTTATAATTTCTAATTCAATGCCTTTACTGACAACACACTAATCTATTACACAGACAGCACACTAATCTATTTTAGTCAATGTGCCTCAAATCAATGTTTATGGTGAACCACTTTGCTAGATAAAGGCATTAACTGACGCAAGAGAACTTGTGTGAAATTTATATATTAGTAACTTACATTCAAGTCTGTAGACAGCCTGCCATTGCAGTGGAAGCAATTCTCTGAGCACACTGCCAATGAATTTTTTTGGACGATTGGTTTTTCTTTGTATACATCCACCCATCAAAACAAAGTTTTACTCCTCCTTTATTGCTGGGTATCAACTCCATAGTTCTTGCAACAAGACATAGGTGATTGGAAAGGTTTATTCCCACTCAGCCAACCTTCCTAAAATACCAGTTAATAGGTGTGAATTACAGAAAGGTGTTAGGTTGGCTGAACGCAACTTTTGCAGTAGAGGATTAGGCTATAGTCTGTATCGTCTTACCTACATAATCAAACAACATCATATCAAAATACATCTGAACTTTATAATAAAATCTATAAGTACCTTCACATTATTTCAATTTTAGTAATTTACTTGCTTCGTCACCAAATTCAAAAACGTCCAGATTACCACTATTGAGTCTGTTCTTCAGTGTTTTCAAATGATTGTCTATCGTTCTGTAACGCTTTCGTCTTTTTGGTGCGAGACCTCCGGATTCAAGTTGAATCATTTTTGCTTCGTTGGTTGCCTGCAATTTCTTTAGCAACACAAGGAAAGAGTATATGTTTGGGTGAGCAGCTCTGCACATTTTTTTTATTTTGCTGTGCCAACCTTCTGCATTGATGGTTGTTCTTGCGCCGTCGTTGTTGTGATGGTTCCATTTGCTGATGGGAACACCCTCTACCCATTGTTCGGTAATATAGTCAGTAAATGCGGTGACATCCACGGAAATGTCCTCGGCTGATTCTAAAGCATTTAGCCAGAAATCTTCAACATGTTGGACGGGAATGAGTGGAAGAACAGCAGCCCTCCGGACAAGAAGTTTGACGGCATCATCTTGATTGTAATGTCTCACTAAACCAACGGATTGAGTCTTCCTCCAGATACACTGTGTAAAGTGGAAAAAACAACCTTTAACCACCACGGAAGTAAACACGCACTCCAAAACGTTCATCACCGCTGTCTCGAAGTCTATCATGAATGTTATTATCACGATTCCTGTATAAAGACGACTTACAGCTCTCAAATGTGGGAATTTTTTTGATAACTTCATGTGAATCTGTATTTCGCAAGCTTCCGAGTTCTTCATCATAAATGCTCGGGATTGGTCCGACTTCTTCGCGACATCGCTTCTTAACTTTTGACAAGAATGCACTTGAAGCAATACTCTCAATATCAGAAGTATGATTATGTCCATTACCGAACTTAACAAGAATACTTTCTTTTGTCACCACTGTAGCCGGACAATTCCGATCAACGCACCTCCAATAGCAACGTCCATGATTTCGTGTTCTGATAGAGAATTTAAATCCACCATGAATCAAGAAAAAACCACCTCTACCATTATCAAGAAAATCAATGTCAACTTGTGCGGAAGCCATGATTACTGACAATTCATGCTGAGAAGATCCATATATATATAATATGGGACTGTGTTTTGAAAACATAAAATAATAGATGAGACAAACACCGTGATTGTTGTTCACTTCAAAGGCACAATTAGTGAATCTAAGAAATATCAAACACCGTGTAAACAAGACAGCGGCAGAATATTTTATTTTTGCAAAACAAGACATCAAAAACAATGATAACATGATTACTGACAATTCATGCTGAGAAGATCCATATATATATAATATGGGACTGTGTTTTGAAAACATAAAATAATAGACGAGACAAACACCGTGATTGTTGTTCACTTCAAAGGCACAATTGGTGATTCTAAGAAATATCAAACACCGTGTAAACAAGACAGCGGCAGAATATTTTATTTTTGCAAAACAAGACATCAAAAACAATGATAACATATAACAAATTAGAAAAAACAACATAACTGCAGAATATTTTAAAAATTAAGACATCAAAGATGATGATAATATATAGTAACAAACTAATTAATTGTTTTCTCAATTCAACCGACTGACAAAAAACAACAATATTTTAATTTGCAAAAATGATTTTTATTTTGCAAAAAAAAAAATGACAATTTATGTGCTACAGACTATAACAAGGATTAAGCAAGTGTGAAAAAAAAGGTTGGCTAGACGCTACTCCTGATCATTAAAAGGTTGGCCAGACGCTACTAATGAAATTAAAAAGGTTGGCTAGGTGGGACGACACCATTGGAAATGTCCACCATCCCATCTATTTTATATTAAAATGTACTTAGATGTAATGATAAAAACAACACTTACTGCGAAAAAAGCCACTCAAAGGAAAAGCCCATCAAGGCTTGCCTCAGATTGTAGGATAAAATACCCTCGGACAAAATACCCTTAGGACATAATACCCTAAAAAAAAATACCCTTAGGACATAATACCCTCAATGGGTAGGACAAAATACCCTCGGACAAAATACCCTCAGACCAAATGTATATAAAGTTGAATTTTTGTAGCAATTTTATCTACTTTTGAAGTCATTATTGCTTTGAAAACTGTGTATGAGATCGACTGATCTGTTTTAATAGAATAAACATCTTCTTAATTAGCAAGCTGTCTAGATAAAGACATTAAAGATATGTCTACTTTTGAAGACATTATTGCTTTAAAAACAGTGTATGGGATCAACTAATCTGTTCGGATGGAATAATATCTTCTTAATTGGCAAGCTCCCTGGAGAAACAATTTCCAAGGACAGCATGGAACTTCTTATAATTCCATGGAAATCCATGGAAATAGCATGGAATATATCACATTGTGAAAAACTTCCTTGCTACCATGGAACTTGTTCCATGGAATTCTCATGGACAGCTGATACTACCATGGACAAACCATGGACATATCACAAAAAAAGCATGGAAAACTGGACTTAGAAAATTTTCATGTTAAAATATTTATAATAATAATGTGGGCTTTTGGACTTAGATAATTTTTACTATGGAAATTAGCTGGAAACCTTGGAAATAATACTTGGAGATTTTTTGCTTGAAATATATTTGTCAGTTTTTTGACTTAGATTATTTTCTGCATGGAATTTGTGGGGAGCTTCAAAAATTATTGGAGAATTCACATTAGCCAAAAATAAGCTGGATTTTATAATATGACAATTATTTTAACGCATATGATCAAGGACAGGTAACTTCAAATCGATAATGCGCCAGTCATTTGAAGTGAGACAAACAGTGATGAAAGGGAAGTAACACCATATTTCTACTTTAACCTTTGACTTAACGTGGGTAGCTGAAGACACTTGCAAAAAATAATTCTTGAATAACTAACATTTTTAATTTCTTGTCTCAAAAACATAGTTTATGACCACTCAGTGGAACAAGCTCTTTGAGCTCATTCTAATTAGGGGTCATGAGCTATTTTTGGAGACAAAAAATGAAAATATGAAATTTGAATGAAGATTTTTGTGAATAACGTTGGCCGGTTTTAGCCCTTACGATGGGTAAAGTGTTAAAGCGAGTTCTCTTTCAAACACACCTGTTGAGTGCGAGTACAATTTGATTGTCTGGATGAAATAACTACATTGGATAAGCCAAAACATTTGATATTTACAACCATACTCTTGTGGGGGATTATTACGGAGCATGTTGAAAACAGTGGATAATTGTTGGAAAGGTAGTTAATTATGTGTGGTTTCAATTGTTCGCACCCATTGAGCATCTCATCATTGTTACCTTATCACATAGTCAGTCACTGAGGAAAATTCAACAAAGAAACAAAACTTTACATTTTGTATCAAATCTCATTTATTTTTATCCTGATATCAAATTTAAGAACAACTGTAACATACTTTTTAAAAGACAGAAAAACAAAATAAAGACAATTCAAAGCATGTGACACCTGGGACACATGTAAGACAACAATTTTAAGTTTATCGAATGGACAATAGGTGAAGATGGGATATTCAGGGTCCAGTGTGAATGGGAAGAAAATGCTAAGAGAGTTTAGCCTCCATCATAGAAAGACAAATGTGCAGGTGCTCTGTGAATAATTGGCACCACTTATAAATATTGGTTGCTACATGTCAGTAGTTCTACATGAAAGTAGGAATGCTAAAATAGTTTAGCATTTCTCGTAGTGGGACAAATGCCCTGGTTCCCCATGTATCATTGACACCACTTACAAAAAGGATGGTTGCAGATGTAGGTAGATCTTCGTGGAAGAAGTGTGTATGAGGATGAAAATATTTCTGATTGCCTTTGAATGTTGGTTTATGGGTGCTTTGATATGCTTCCTGTTTATGTTAACTTCCCTTTCACTAATTTAAAAGTAAACAATAAAAACATGTCATTGTTTTTTTTCTTATTTACTGGCTATGTGTAAAACTTGTTACAGAGTGCTTTGTAATAAATTCCATGCATCCATACCCTAAAATAACCGAAAACCCTAAAATAACATTAAAAAGGCAACACTGAAAACATAATAATTTTTCCTATTTACTGGCAGCGTTTAAAACCTGTTACAGAGTGCTTTGAAATAAATCCTAGGCACTCATACTCTGAAATAACAAGAAAAAGTCTGAGACCTCCTGAAAAGGCACCCTGCATGTTGTTCAGAATAAAATGATACATACCACATAACCAATCTCTAAAGCCACCAGTAAAATTCTAGAAACGAATCTGATGCTGTTATGTCCTTGAACCAGTCTAGCCTCTAAATGGTTCACCACCTAACTTGAGGTTCAATCGGATAGAGTATTTCTGTTCGTTGGTGGAGAAAACCTATGGTAAGCTTTTCCAATGAACTGAAATAATCCATCCGATTGAATCTAAAAACACCATTAATGTTAATTTTCTTTCAATCAGTGCAGGAAATATTTCACAATCGAAGCTCAATTTGGAAGAATCTTGCATGATAATTATCTTGATTTCCACCATGTTGTTTACAAAAACATTATGAGGGAAAATGCACCACAACTATACTTTTATATCCTGATATTTGTAAGGTCAAACAAATATTAATCGATTTAAATATCAATGTCCCTTTATCTCGATAAATTCTGTCCTTTGATTGGTCAGAATGCCTAGGACAAATAGCCATGGCAAAGTGCAACCCAGCATTGTAGGTATAGTGTGTGACATCCAGGGTATAAGGTTGAATGAAACATTGGGCTGTATGGATCAAATGCTAGCTTTTTGCTTTCACTCGCCTAAAAAAAAAAAGCAAATTGAACCAAAAACGGTAAATAGTCACAAATATCAGATTTCTGACAAATCGATTATATTTTTCTGTTGTTATAATTTAAATCATCGAATAACTAAATCAAACAAATTTTAGAAGAACAAAAGAAGCACAAATTCATCCTCAGTTGGTCTACTAGAAATTTGCAACAGCAATCGACAATGCCGTAGTAAGTGCTGTGGCAAATGCCACAGCTCTTCTTACTACAGTAGTGCTGGTTGCCATTGTGAATTTCGTCATATCATTTTCTTTCTTTGTGTGAAATATAATTGAAATCCATTGCACGGTTTAGAAGGAGTTGTGCTTTCGAGGACACAACCATATGATGTAGCAATTGAAATGTATAAGTTAAATTATGTCTTCTTGGAAATGTCGGATCGGAATTATATTGCTTCATGCACATCTTCATGGCATGTATATTTCTTTTTGTGAAATATAATTGACATCCACTTCCTGATTTAGAAGGAGTTGCGCTTACGAGGACACAACCATATGATGTAGCAATTGAAATGTTTAAGATAAATTATCTCTCCTTGGAAATGTTGGAAAGGAATTATATTGCTCCATGCCGACCATGCACATCTTCGTGTGGTGTTCTTTCATTGAGTAACGTTTCATGAAAATTCATTGAACGGTTTAGGAGTTGCGCTCACAAGGATGGACAGACAGACAGACAGACAGATGGGCATACAGATAGACGGATGGACAGGGTGATTCCTATATACCCCAAACATTGTTTTTGGGGGGTATAAAAAAGCTAAGTGGGGAGGAAGGGTAACATTATCCTTGTTTCTTCGCTCTTGGGAAGGATAATCAGGGATGAGAAGGTAAAACTGTTACGCCAGGTTAATGTCAATATTTGTGGGTTTGCATTTCAGTCTCTTTCACAGTGGTTTGGAAAGAATGCTCCAACAATTTCATTTGGCTTTTGAGTATGAATAACCATCAGTGGTTCTCTCAACTTCTGGACTTCCAACACTTTGTCATCAACACTATAATAAAATAAAGATTAAATCTATAATCAAAATTACTTTGAAAACAATGCTTCTTGGATGCATAAAAGTTAAAAATTGCCTGTCAATCATGACTCCATACTTATTAACCCTTTACCTAATGAAACGGCAAAAACCAGCCAGTGCTATACACGAAAATTGCCTTTCCATTTTTTTTAATATTTTCATTTTTTGCTTCTAAAACGTAGGTTATGACCCCTCATTGGAATGAGTGTGTTGCACTCATTCTGATGATCGGTCATAACCTATGGTTTGGAAACAAAAAATGAAATTTTTTAGTTCTACAAGAATTTTTTTATGAGTGTCTTCAGCTACTAACGTTAGGTAAAGGGTTAAATAAATTTTACCAAGTAAAATAATTTATGTATCACAATCAGTATGTGGAGTTCAGGTCCCTTTATTTATTAATTGGGGTTTTACGACACTTTCGACAGACAGGTTTACATAATCTTGTGACTTGAATAATAGAATGGGGTAGAAAACTTTTGCATAATTAATAAAAGTATTGGTTTGAATAAAAGTAAGGGGTGGAATTTTCTATTGAAACATAGTTAATATCCTGATTTCAAACTGCATTTAACCAATTATAGTCCTCATACTGTAATGCCACAACAAAATACCCGTTTATATTGCTTTAAAAAGTGGTCCCTAAGTGTATTCTTATCTACAACTAAACTTGGAATCGGATTTTATCTTGACAATGTTTTTACATCATTGTACAAGCAGCAACAATGATGTATAAACACTGTTAAGTTATTTACAGGTGTGTACATGTATATGTATATACAGTAATAAGTTACCGTAAAATTAATTTGTGCCCTCTCAGCCCCTCTGGTTAAAACATTTCAATGTACCGCCTGCAAAATACATTATCCAAAATAACTCCCATATTTCTATGGTTAATGCAAAATTTTTAAAAAAATTAATCCAAATTGGGTATTTCCATGATCGGCTGATAGTGCAACATGGTGAAAAAGAATGAACATAGGGGTTCAAATAAGAATCATGTGGGGTGGATATTGACTGAAAATTAATAATAGTATGGGTATGTTTATTCAAGTCACTAGAGTAGTGTCAAGCAGATTTATGGATGGAGGAAGCTGGAGCACCTGGAGAGAACCACTGAGCAGTGGCGTGCATCTGCTGGACTCTCCAACATACTCAGTACTGACCTGGGAAGGGTTAGCATTAGTTGAATGCATGTGCACCATTGACATGCAGTACGCCTTAGTACACTGCGCCATCGTGCCCCCAAGAAGGCAATGGGGATGAAGTGTCTTGCCCTAGGACACAATACGGTTGCAGCAGGTGGGATTTGAACCGAGGACCTCTTGGTTTGCAGCCGCCTGCACCTCTACCAACTTAGCCATCGTGCTCCAAGCGTAAGCATACATACACTTAAAAGGAGGCTCTAAACAAAGTAGATAATCATCAACAATCAGTTCCCATACAAATGGAATTAATGTAATTAACTGACCATTATTTTTTCATCTCTAGTTGTGTTGGCATTCTGCAAGCATTGCTAAAGAAAATACATTGTCCCCCGACTTTCCTGTTCCGTAAAAAATCAATGATCGTAACTCCGTGAAAACTCATCAGACCATAACAAAATTCAGACTTAGTTTGAACTGTAACTTCCCATGATGGACCTATACATGCCAAATTTTAAGCTTATGTCTCAAAGGGTTTGTAAACAAGAGGCCCCAGGGATCCTGAGGGCACTCGCCTAACATGGTTGATTTGATTCAAATCGGCCTCTCAGATCAGGAATAGAAGTTTGGGGTGGGGCAACATTTTTGCCCTTCCCATAACGCTGTCAAATATAGCCCCTCAGACTTCTCTTGAACAAATCAGAGTCTACTAGTACACCTTAATAGGAAGCTGCATACCAAACATCAAGACTCTGCTACTCAGTGGCGTAGCCAGCCCAAAGCAAGTGAGAGGGACAAATTGATACACATAGAGGAACGTAGCTAGAACCGTTTTAATAAGGGGGGGTGGGGGGATGCAGGAAAAGTATTCCAGGCTGGTTTGTCAAGATAAGATTTTTTGTCAAGATAATGAGAGTATCCGGGAAATAAATAGGTCAGTTATTGAGCAGCCATAGGGCGCCGCTACCACGGGCCGACCATGGTTTGGGCCGTGCTAGAAAATTTTATAATTCCAAGGTTCGAAAACCTCCATTTCCTTGCATCTGTGCAGATATTTTTAGGTTTTTCATGGATATACATTCTTAAGATTTAACAAATCTACAAACTACCCCACTCCCAGACACAGGAAAAGTTTCCCAGGTCTTTACATTTTTAAAATTTTGCGTCCCCTAGAACCTCTCTTCCCCCTCCCCTCCTAGATGTAATGTGTTTGTTACAATAATGAAGTTTTCTGCCAGGGACAATAAATGAGTCAGTTATCGGGTAGTGAAGGATCGTCGCTACCACGGGCCGACCATGGTTCGGCCCGTGATAGAAAATTTTGGAATTCCTGGGTCCCAAAATCTCCATTTCCTTGTACCTGAGCAGACATTTTGGGGTTTTTCAAGGAAATACAATCGCAAGATTAACAAATCTACAACCTAACCCCCCTGGACCTAACAACCCCCCTACGATTTTTATGCCATTTTTGGACATATTTCGAGGACCAACTTTGGGCAAAAGTGGGGGGGGGGGGGGGACGTGTCCGCCCCAATCCCCCCCCCCTCCCCCCCCCCCCCCCCCCTGCTGCTACTGCTGGTTCGTGAGAAGAATATTTTTTAAGATTTACGGGCACTTTAGGGATGTGGCCCCACCCAGGAGGTGGGGCAACTTGATTTGAACAAAATCAAAATGCAATGTCATAACAGACAAGCATCTCAAATTTCACTTAAATAGGATTAGCAGTTTAGGAGAACAGGTCGCAAACACCATGTTTATGAATGACGGACGAAGAGTGATCACTATAGCTCACACTGACTGAAAGTCAGGTGAGCTAAAAAAAAGTCTTGAAAATTATAAATTTCATTTAATTTTCCAAGTTCAAGGATTGTAACTCTGTAATAAATCCTCAGACCGGAACAAAATGCAAACTGTAACTTTCCATGGTGGACTTACATACTAGTACCAAATATAAATCTGATATCTCAAATGGTTTGTGAAAAAAGTTAAGTCCAGAAAACTTAAAGATGGACACACGGATGGGCAGGGCTGCAAATAAAAAAAATAATTGGTCCGGACATGATATCAGGCCCCAGACAATTTAGGCCGGACATGATAAATTTTGGGCCGGACATCCGAAAATGCCTAATTGAGGTCAAGACATCAGACACTCCCTTTCTTCTCCCAAATGACAGATTTCGCTCATTGTGACTCGATAATTATTATAATCCAATTGCATCATGCATGGGGAGGTAACATAATATAACATAAACACATGTATTCACTCACGCACCTTACCATTGCTTAAATTGTGGAGACTTCACAGTTGACTGGCCAATCAATTCAACTCTTTCATAAGTCGTCAGGACTCAAGGACGCTATCGGTGAGAATGTCGGCTCGTCAAGCCACATCTCAATTGGAGTATGAACAATTCGGACCAGATGGTGGACGATTGTACCATATTTAATATGGTCGGAAATGTTGTTTTTTTTCCAAGGAAAATTCAATAAAAACTACATGAAAATCTATTCAGAGCTGTTAAAAACCTTATCTGAAAATGGCTTTTTTATTATTAAAGTTTTGTGTTCCTATTTATTTATTTATTTATTAGGGTTTAACGACATATTAACAGCCAGGGTCATATCATGTCGGTGACAGTTTTACGGGTGGAGGAAGCCGGAGTACCCGGAGAGAACCACCGAGCAACGATGAGCAGCTGCCAGCTCTCCAACATCGTAACTCAACTCTGCACCGCGGCACAGACAGGGTTAGATTGGTTGAAGACATGCGCACCATCGACGTGCAGTACGCCTTAGTACACAGCGTCATCGTGCCCCCAAGTGGGCAATTGGGGTTAAGTGCCTTGCCCAAGGACACAACGCGGGAGCGTGAATCAGTCACTGAAATGGTCACCCATCCAGCTACTAACCGCGCTCGACGTTGCTTAACTTCGGTGATCTTACGAGAACCGGTTACCGCAACGCCACCGCGCCCCCTTTGTGTTCCTAAAAGGGCATGTTACGCTGTCTAGATCGCCAGTTAATTTAGACAAATAAACACAACCCGTTTAAACGTGACATAAACGAGATAGGTTTATTTGTGAATTAGTGAGTGACTTTGGAAGCATCAATGTGGTCCGAATCGTCCACCCATTTGGTCTGAATCGTACACGATCCGAAACGTCCAGACTCGGACGCGATAAGCCGAAACTGGGTCGAAAAAGGGGTGTGTTGAAAAAGCCATTTACCACTGTCGACTTCGCATGGCAGGCATTACAAATTATTGTTTTTTTATGAACAAAACAAACACACCTTTCAAAAATATTTATACTGAGATGGTAGCGGGGCTGGTGCCGGGACTCAGACGATTTTAATAACTGAATGTCCATCATGGAGACTACTGCGATGGCATTGTGGTTGGGCTGGGTTGATTTTATACAGATGACTGTAGTAATTGACCGCCGGACAGGAAGACCGACCGTAACTGATTCGGTCGGACAGTATGGCAAATTTGGCCGGACATTGTCCGTGTCCGGACGCTTATTTGCAGCGCTGCGGATGGGCACAGAGGAAAACTGTAGTCCCTTCTGACTTTGCCAGTAGAGGGCTAAAAATACCAGTACCCACAACATTGCCTACCTTGTTATCATTTTGAAGAGATGTGGTACGCTCTCATGAAGAAATGATCCATTAAATTTAAATAATTTCCCAATGGCAAAAACATGTCTGGTTTTGATATGAATCAAATACATGTCCACTTCTATGGCAACTTCTTCCTGGTCAGGATTTTTTTGGTTCAATCCAATTGTGAAAGAATTATACATTTTGGCTTTGCTACATTTTTTACTATAAAAAATAAATCCATCTTTGAAAACTTTTTTGATCATCATTATTTCCCTTTCATTTTCTATATCTATATGCTGTTTTAACTGCTCGGTAACAGAACTGTGCAATGGTACTTTTAAAGGGCAGAGAGCAGAAACTTTACATTGAAATGCATCTTCACCAATAAATTGTTTTTGTGAGTTTTCAAATAAAGTTTGCACATAATCTTTTGCAATACCACTTTCTTTCTGTGCCATTTGTGAGATTTTTTTCTCAGCTAAGAAGTTCCAAAACACCTGCTTTGCTATGATACCAGTTCCATGAGCACTTTTTTTAATTTCCCCATTTAGCGATTCAAAGGGAAAACAGGAATATACCCAAAGAGGACCCCACAGCCTCACACAGGAAGTCAGATGTGTCAGATTGTGTACATTTATACCGACTTTGTTTTTCCCATACAACAACTCCATATCATTCACAAACTGTTTCAATAAAAGCTCAGCTCTTGCCATGTCATTTTTATCTATCCCTTCTCCTAAAAGAATGTACGTAGATTCAACCAAACAGCTGAAATGTTTTAAATATGGGTCAGGAAGAACATTTTTGAGACAGGGGAGAGAGTAAAAAAGCAACCAGCTCCGCAGTTCTGAAGCTTTCCAGTGAATGTATGTGTTAGAAGAAACAATTCGAGGGAGTCTGTTCACAAAATATGGGGGTTTGATTTCTTGCAATATTTTATCAATTTCTTTAGTTTTATTTCCAATGTAAAAATTTTCATTTTTGTATTTTGATTCCAACCATAATTCTAAGAGCTTTTTTGTTGAACCAATCAAAATACCATGCATGTAGTCTATTGCTATATTTTTTGTAAGTTTGAAATGAGGTAAAAAATATAGACCACTTTCTCCATACATTCCTTTCACCCTTTTTCCTTGCTCATTTGCTAACTTGGCATTTGCATGAATGCTTTCCTCTGTTCTAAGTTCAGCAGGTTGTTCCCTGATGGGGAAATATCTGCATGTTCCTTTTCCACTGGAAATTGTTTTCCCAGGTTCTAAACAGTAAAGGCATGGGTACTCGCCATTAAATTGAGTCATATTTGTCACTGATGCTCGGGCTGGCAAATCCATTGTCACCAAGACAAGCAATACCTTCACTAAAAAGTTTTTGTTCTCAATGCTTACTGTTATACCATACTTGTACAAATTAATTAGGTCTTTTATCAGTGGTCTTAGAAACATGTTCATATTGGGCTTTCCACTTCCCTGCCATATGCCCCATAATAGCATATTTTTACGCTGGAATCGATCTTTTGGGGGAAGTTCATTGATTAAAAAATACACTGGCCAAAAGGAAACGACAGAACTCTTAAAAAGTGGCACACCATCAAGGAATAACGAGAGTGTAATATTGTTACTATCATATAAGAATCCTCCTGGCTTAAGTAATTCCAAGTATCCAAGGGAACTCTTGATATCTGAAATCACTGACACTGAATTTTTTTGTGTTGATTGTTGACAAACACACTGCCACATTCCATTTTGCTGCAGTATACCTTTGATTTGATACTTTAAATCACTACTTACAAAATACTTAGTATTTTGAATATCAGACTTAGCTACGAAGCATCCAGGTGTTTTACATTTGTCTTCATCAGAAAAAAGTTTTTTACATATGTCGCAATACCAATGAATTTCTATTAAATCACTACAAAAACCAATTTTTTCTTTTAGTTGACTAAGTCTAACTTCACCAATATTGTTTTCTGGCATGTGCAATTGAATTAGTTTCAGAAGATCCTTTGTTGCTTTATCCGTTAAATTATGTCGGCATGAAAAGGCACTTACACTGAGAAGATGTTGGGATACAGAAAGTTTACTCTCATTTAAATGATCAGAGGATGGAAGTACAAAGAGTGGTGTGCTACTTCCATTTGTTCTTGACAACACTGTGTTATTTTCACTATCGCTGTCAATGTCACTTGAAGAAGAAACCGAGTTTGAGTCTGAACAAATATCCATTTCAATAACACTGGCATATTCGGCATGAGATTCCTCTTGAATATCACAAAGTTCATGCAGGGCAGGTGATTTGCTAATGTTACGTGAAGTACTGGCAGCAATGCTTTTATCCCTAAAATAAGATAAAACTTCACAAAGTTTGACGGAAGAAACCTGAATTAAGGTGAAACTAGGACTTAACTGGTTGAGTGCTGGAAGCCACTATCATGGCTTTAAATAAAAGTGAGGGTACCATTTTAAAGTCTTCATATTCTTTTCTCCAGTTTCATATTCTGTCACCAGCTAATACCGTTTTATTAATTAAAATTCCCTTGATTATAAATTGTTGGAGAGTGATTAGAGGCACTCTCCAATAATTTGTAATAAGCAAATTTTAATGAACAAATTCTGTCTTCCAAAAATAATCTTGCACTCAACCAGTTAAAAAAACAAAAGGCCCCAAGTAACCTTAATCCTTCACCTGACAAAGTGGTCCAAAGAGGTACTCTAAGGTGCAAATAATATTGTTGGCACTATTATTAATTTTAGAGAACAATGCTATCACTTTTATTTGGTAATGAGTGAAAAGGCCATCACTATTAATATTTGATGAAAATGCAAGCCATCACTATTATTCAGCCATCACTAGTATTTGGCACATGAGAGTATTTTGGTTCGCATTCAGCTAATCATGACTGAAGTCATGACATTATTCATTTACCAAATATCAAAAGATACTAACTTATGGTTCTGAAGACTTTTTTTAAATTTAGAAAAAATTATGGATGCCTGTGGGTGCTATCAAAATTATGCTCCTTATGGTCAGATGCTCTAATATGGCATGTCAAGTTTATCTGAACAAACTTGAATTGACATATAAGGAGCGCAAACACCAAATTTTCAAAAATTTAGTCCGGTTCTAGTAGTTTGAGAGGAGAAGTTGATAATGTAAAGTCAATGACATGCGATCGTTGCACGGAAAGTGATTAGTAAAGCTCCACTTGAGCTTCACGCAGGTGCGCTAATAATAAAATGAGACTGAGCCATCTAGGAATCAGGCATTTTGTAAACTTTGGCAGAAAAATATTAAAAAAACCCCAGAAATTGTCCAAAATCAAACTCAACCTGGATATTCTGATGTTACAAAAAGATACAAAAAATAAAATTATTCTGAATAGTTGTTCAAATGTAATCATCTAGGCATATGGGCCAATTATTTAAAGTGGGGGAGGGGAGATGCATTGGAAGATTTTGTCTGAAATGTTATTCCATGGGTATCATACTGACATGCATAATGCCAAGGTGGATGTGGTGAGATGTGCTGCCTTCCCTCCTCCCCCCCCCCCCCTCACACACACACCTTAAATACTTCATGAGTTGCATGGAGCAAATGTCTTATGTTGCATTGTGAAAATCAAACTTTTTGGGTTGTTTACTTAAATTTTTTAACCCGCACTTGCCCCCCAAAATGAAATTACCCCAAAAAGCTGATTGAATTTTCACAGATTCATGAGCGGGTGGGATGGAGAAGTTTGAAGCCACCCCCCCCCCCCCCTCCCCCCAAACCCATATGTCTATGAATGTTCTTGAATGGAAACCACAATTTTCAAATATTTCTAAGTTAAATCTACAGCAAAAATTGAAACGAAATTTGAGGTTGTCTGAAAAAACGAAAAAGAGAATAGAGTGGGCATGACAAACATCCTGGGGTGGAATATGAAGTACAGGAATCAACTGCCCTGATCGAGTAATTTTGAAGTGTTTCACAAGTACCACAGTGAAATATAGCAAAGATTCCAAGGATCATTGATTTCTATTCTCCATACTACACCTCAGTTTTCCTTTCTGAGTTTTTATCACAAACTTGAAGCCAAAAATTAGAAAAAAAACGTATGAACTTTAAGGTTAGGTCTGCTTAATTTCTTGAATTATTCTGTTTTGTGTTGAAGCATTTCACTGAAGCCAAGATTGGAGAAAACATATATGGCTGCAGCAGCCATGCTGGACTGGCTGATTTTCAGCCAAGCACTATAGAAAGAATGTCTGGGCAAAACTGAACCTGCATATAAAATCTGGTTAAAAGTTTGAGGGAAAGATATATTGCTGCAGCAGCCATGCCCTTTGGGGAATAATGTTAATAGCAATCGCTGGCTTTGGTTGATTTACAATCAAACTTTACTAAAAAAAAAATACTTTTGGATGAATTTGAACATACAAATGCAATTTGATTATAAATGTGAAAGAAATACATGGCAGCTGCAGCAGCCAAACACCATTGGCTGATTTGAAGCTAAACATTATGAAAAGTACACTAGGGATGGGAAGATACACCGATTAACCAGTGTATCGTGATTTACCATACCAAGATACACCAACTGGTTGAACACTCAAGTATTGGCGTACCGCGATACACTGTTGCAAAACATTATTTCGTGGAATTATTAACCCAAGCATATCGTCCCACCCTAAAAGTACTCATTATCAAAGGTGAACCTGCACTTGAAATTTCGTTGAAATTGGAGAACGCTACGCTACATTTCTTGAAGGAAAATATATATGGACGGCACATTTTTGACCCTGTTAAGGGCAATCAACTGATCACACTATACCCATCACAGAGGAATCTGATTAAAATTTGGAAGGAGAATTACATGACTGCAAATTACATGGCCACAACAACTGTCATCGCTGATTTGAAGCCAAACATTGTGAAAAGTATTCCTGGCAGCCCTTGGAATTGGCGACGGCAAATGGCAATGCCATGGTAAAATGCTCTTGTCATACGGTTTTGCGACAAAGCACAATTGCCATCGTATTTACTATATGTAGTGACAGGCCTGTGCAAAATCAGAGGGTCGGATAAAATGCCATTGTAACTGCCGTCGCAAATTCATTTTGCGACCGCATTTGTATGCCATCAGAAAAAAACAATCAATTTCAATGGCTTCTCCTGGTCAAAGGTGAACCTGCATACAAAATTTAGTTAAAAAATTAAAATTGGAGGAAAAAATACATAGTGGCAGCAGCCATGCTACATTGGCTGCAGGAAAAAAATATATATGGACGGCACATTTTTCCACCTCTCTAGGTCAATCTACTGATTATTACACTGGCCATCACAAAGACATTTATAGGGACTGCACATTCTTCGGCCCCTCAAGGGCAATCTACTGATCAAACTACCCATCACAGAGGGATTTGGTTAAAATTGGTGAAAGAATTACCTGGCTTCGGTAGCAGCTTTGCTACCATTGACTGATTTGAACTGAAGCCAAACATAAAAAGCATGCATGGTGAAAGGTGTACCTGCATGTGAAATTTTGTTAAAATTGGAGAAAAAAATACATGGCTGCAGCAGCCATGCTGCATTGGCTGATTTGCGGCCAGCTAAACATCTGGTAAGTATTTATTTATTTATTTATTGATGTTTAAGGTCACATATTTATGCACAATGGCTAACCATGACCGTGACAGTTTTACGGGTGGAGGAAGCCGGAGTACCCGGAGAGAACCACCGAGCAACGACGAGCAGCTGCCAGCTCCCCAACATCGTAACTCCGCACTGCAGCACAGGCAGGGTTAGATTGGTTGAAGACATGCGTACCATCGACGTGCAGTACGCCTTAGCACACGGCGTCATCGTGCCCCCACGCGGGCAATGGAGATGAAGTGTCTTGCCCAAGGACACAACGCGGTTGCCGCAGGTGGGATTCGAACCGAGGACCTCTCGGCTTGCAGCCTGCACCTCTACCTACTGAGCCACCGCGCTCCCAACATCTGGTAAGAACTAACTTCCTAGCAAAACTACTTTGAGGTGAAGTGTTTATTTATTTATTAGGGCTTAATGACACTTTATCAGCCATGCAGTGTCATATCATATCTGTGACCATTTTACGGGTGGCGAAAACCGGAGCAACCAGAGAGAACAATAAGTAACGACGAGCAGCAATCAGCTCTCCTACATCGAAACTCTGCACTGCGGCACAGTCAGAGTTAGATTGGTTAAACTTGAGGGCATGTGCACCATCAACATGCAGTACGCCTAATTACACAGCGTCATTGTGCCCTCATGTGGGCAATCAGGGTTAAGTGCCTTGCCTAAGAACACAATGCAGAGCGTGAATCAGTCGCTGCAGTTGAAATGATCACCCATCCAACTACCACCCACACACAACGTTACTTCGGTGAACTGGTGAGAACCGGTTACCGCAATGATGCTTCCCCCCCCTCTGCCCTCCCCACCCCCCGCCCCCATTTTTGAGACGAAATATATAGTTACCTTTTCTTATGAAAGTATACAGTACTCCTTGGAATCGAAGAAGCTTCTCCATAGTCATAAAGCCTATATCTCTTGGAAGTATTTCCAGCTAGAATAACAAAACATGGAATAAATAAATTCGACATCGACGTCGTACTCTCAAGTGCCAAATAAATTGAAATAATAGTAATGGCTGAATAATAGTGATGGCTGGAATTTTCACCAAATTTAAATAATAGTGATTGCATTTTCACTCTATGTCTCATTATCAAATAAAAGTGATGGTTGGAATTTTTCTCCAAAACTAATAGTGCCAACAATATTATTCGGCACCTTAGAGTAAGGTGTTTTGTCACATAAGACACTGGAGTATATAAGCATCTCTGCACTTCAGATTGACAAGATTAGTACATGTAATTATCCAAACTGACCACCCACCATCATTCGAACTTATAGAGTTGCGTTTCACAGATAAAAATGCATATTTTAGTGTGGGCCTAGAAATTTTATAATTGTAAATGCGAGATCAACACGGCATCAGGTGCAAAAAATAGAAAAAATTCCAAGTCCATCAAGGGCAATAACTCTTGAGAAAGTACTAGGAACAACACCTAGCCTTACATCCCACATATGATTTAAATTCATTCCACCTTTTAAGCTCCCGGTAAGTGAGCTGCAGAGACATAAACGTTTGGGAAATTTGATTTCATTCTCACGTTGTAGCATGATACAGCCCAGATGCTGACAATGGGGTAAAAGACCAGTATCACGTACCACAATTGACAAGGACTGTTTTTTTACCAGTCAGTCATCAAATTTACACTCATTATTGAGGAGAAAAGGCCAAATATCAAGCGAATATAATGTCATTTTGAATAATTCAGGATAGAGATCATTCATTCTCAAAACCGATCATCAAAAGTTGCAAAATGTATGGTTCAAATGTTGCAAATTTGATGATCTATCCCCCCCCCCCCCCACCCCCCCCCCCCACCCCCCCCCCCCCCCCCACCTGAACCTCCTGGGAATATCCCAGTTGTTGCACAAGCAAGTACTTGCATCAGATTCATTGATTATATTATATTAGTGTTCGTCCGATAATGTCAAATCAGTGTGTAAGTCTCGTACTGGGCGATTCCATGAAAATGCGACATAAACTTAAAAAAATAAATTTTGTACCAGGGTTTGTTGTTTGTGTTCTTTTTGTTGCTAGTATACCTAATTTAGATTTTCCACGGATTTTTTCTGATACCTCTGGAGTTTTTTGAAAAATTATCAGAGACTTAGGTCCTTCATTATTTTTATTAAATTCACCTTTTTATTTCCTCTTTTTGTTGATGTGTTTTCAGCCAGTAATATCAAGCCAAATGTTCAAACTTCATCTAATCAGAGTAGTCTTGAGGTGATCAATTAATTTTATAATCCAAAGAAGTCGACCTAGACTCTGATTAGCCAATTTTTATGAAGTTTTGGGTTCCACTGGTACAAATGTCCCGTACAACACTATCTGGGTATAAAAGTTTCCATTCCAAAAGAAATATTTGTAGAAAATAGCAGCTGGCACAGATTTTCTTACTAGATGATGTAACTTTTGGAATGTTATTATTAAAAAGTATCAGTCTGTTTTATTTTCCATGATAATTGGTGGTGAAACTTGCCCCGTACAACACCATAAATGCTGTGTTTTTCCCAAAGTTATGATTCCACCTCTGGATAAAATTTAATCAGCATGCAGTTAGTGGCCCAGAATAACCATGATGGTTAAATGAATTTTACACATTAGTAAGTACAATAAGTATTCTCATATATTTTTGTCTGATAGAAGACTGACTCCATTGACCTGTGGGTGTCCAGTACAACACTTCCATGTTAATACAAGGACTACATGTCAGGAGACCTGATATTCAAAATTTCAATTAGCTTTACCTCACAACACTGTTATGTGAGGAAAAAGATTAGATAGAAACGTCCTCCTTATTTCCATCAGACAAGCAAATATAAGGCACTCAAATGGTGTCCTGAACAACACCATTCTTCGAAGCTGTTTCTCTGAAATATTGTGATTCTGTGTTCATTAACCCTTTACCTAACATAATGGCCAAAACCGGGCAGTGCTATATACAAAAATCGCCATTCAATTTTTTAAAAATATTTTCAGTTTTTGCTTCCAAAACATAGGTTATAACCGGTCATTGGAACAAGGGCATCATGCTCCTTCCAATGAGGGGTCATAACCTATGTTTTGGAAGCCAAAAATGAAATTTTTTAGTTATAAGAGAATCTTTTTAAAGAATGTCATCTGCTACTAGCGTTAGTTAAAGATTTTTGATCAGTACCACCATGTTTTGCATCTGTAATGACCCAAGGGTGTTTGAGACAGAAGCAGCACAGCAGAGTGTGAATTCACCTAGGCTTAGATGATCAGCTTATTAATTCTGTGTGAATGAAGTTAAAGAAAGCATGTAGAAGATTAGTTTTCTCTGCCCCTATCATTGAGTGTTCTACTCCATATGCATGCTCCAAAATCCTGGAGCTGAAGTCTACAGACCCAGTTGAAATAAGCTTCAGAATAAGAACTCAAAAGTGTTTCTTACTTTCTCCTCCCATTGTTGACAATTCCAACACTATCTTTTGGAATGCTCTCAAGAAGAGCTTTAAAAAAAATGATGTTGTGTTGGAACTATCCACAACAGGAAAATAGGGTTGAAAACTGTCATGTGGTTATACCGAAACTTATTTCAACTGGTACTGTAACTGACATATTGAATTCATCTTGCATTTAAGAGGAACAACAAATGTCCTGTACAACACCTAGGTTTGTCCAGTACAACACTGATGCATTGAAAATGCTCAAAATTACTATTCCAACCAGTTCCAACTGATGGTTCCAGACAAAGGTAGACAAACATTCGCTTGTGTATTTAAATACTAGTGTGTAATGTAAACTTCAGCATGTCCTTTGGCAGAAAGTGCTCAGTTTGAAATTGGCTGTCCCGTACAACTCTCTTTTTTGTGTCCCGTACAACACCAGCATATGTTGATTCCACTAGTTGCCACTCAGTTATCCTCAGATTATGGTATAACCCATTTTCAAGTTTATTATCTCTGTTTCCTTTTGAGGTTAACCTCATGAAATATCGGTTAGCCACCTAACAGAATTATTTCTTTTCGAAGACCAACCCTCTGTATCATGTCGCAAATTGTCCCGTACAACACCATAACATTTTTTTGATTTCTGATCAGCTGCCTTTGAAAATCAACAGTTGGCAGCTGTGTTTGGTTACCTGGTATGAATTGCAAGGACATGCAATAAAAAAAAACATTAGGTCTCATTTCCTTCAAATAAAACGATAGAAAAATGTTGTGAAATGTCCCGTACAACACCATACGGAATTGCCCTACTCACATTTTACTTACCTTCAATGTCATGAAGAGTGTATAAGTGGGACTGCAGAGTTTGACGTCTGGAGAGAATTTTATGACATGTTTCAATTGGACAAACCCAAACATTCTCATCCTTTTTACATTCGCCCAATTCGGTTTCATCCATCACCTACAATTAAAAGAAATTGAATCGTTAATTTCATTGAAATTTCAAATTAACTTGGCTAGAACTACTTTGTTTTGTTATCTGTTTTGTTCCCCGTTGTTGAGAGATTGAATAGTAATTAACTGGTGAAACAGAAGAGACTCATCTAGACCTTCAATTTGATATGCCACAAGCCTACCTCCTTAAATTAAAAGTGTTTCGTGTTCGCACTTGGGCCCCCCCCCCCCCCAAACTTGCTGACCCAGGCCTTTAGTTTGATATGTCACAGGCATACCTTCTTAACACCATTCACCTGTTGTACTTGATGACCCTCCAACCCCTTCCCATCCCAGGTAGGGTTGAACATATATCATTTTCATATTGCACTAAGTTAAAACTTGGGCTCCTATAGGGAGCCCAAATATCAACCCAGGGACTAAATTTGAACAAACTTGAATCTGACTCCCACTAAAGATGTTGTATACCAAATATGAAGGGATTCTGTCAAGTGGATCTGAAGAAGAAGATTTTTAAAGAATAATCGTCATATTGCACTAAGTTAAAATTCGGGGTCCCATAGGGAGCCCAAATATGAACTGAGGGACTCGATTTGAACAAACTTGAATCTGACTACCATAGAGATGTTGTATACCAAATATGAAAGAATTCTGCCTGGTGGATCTGAAGAAGAAGATTTTCTTTGATTTTGAAAAGAAATTTATGTGTACCATCAGAGTTATGCCCCTGTGGTGCCCCTGTGGGGGTGGCAACTTTATTTGAACAAACTTGAATACACCTATGATAGGGAACATGCACATCAAATTTTGTTGAATTTAGCCCAGTAGTTCGTAAGAAGAAGTTGATAATGTAAAGTTGACGATGGACGAGGGACGGACGACAGACGGAAAGTGATCAGTAAAGCTTCCCTTGAGCTTTGCTCAGGTGAGCTAAAAATTCATTTCCGGATTTTGGTCCGAAATTTCTCTAAGTCCGGACCGGGACCCAAAGTTTTCAGCCTAAAAATGAACCCGGGGACTTGGCTTGAACAAACTTGAATCTCAACTCCCTAAGGATAATGTATACCTAATATCAAAAGATTCTGACTGGTGGATCTGAAGAGGAAGATTTTTAAAGCATATTCCACATATTGCACTAGGTTGAAATTCAGACTCCCATAGGGAGCCGAAATATTGACCCAGGGTCTCGATTTGAACAAAATTGAATATGACCCCCCCGAGATGTTATATACCAAATATGAAAAGATTCTGACTGGTGGATCTGAATAAGATGATTTTTGAAAAAAATTCCACATATAGCACTAAGTTAAAATTCAGACTCCCTTAGGGAGCCCAAATATTGACCCAGGTATTCGATTTGGACAAACTTGAATCTAACCCCCCTAGAGATGTTATATACCAAATATGAAAAGATTCTGACTGGTGAATCTGAAGAAGAAGATTTGTAAAGAAAATTCAACATATTGCACTAAGTTAAAATTTGGGCTCCCATAGGGAGCCCAAATATCAACCCAGGGACTCGATTTGAACAAAGTTGAATCTGATCCCCCTAGAGATGTTGTATACCAAATATGAAAGAATTCTGCCTGTTGGATCTGAAGAAGAAGATTTTTCAAGAATAATCCTCATATTGCACTAAGTTAACATTCGGGCTCCCATAGGGAGCCCAAATATCAACCCAGGGACTCGATTTGAACAAACTTGCCCCCCCCCCCCCCCAGAGATAATGTATATACCAAATATGAAAGAATTCTACCTGGTGGATCTGAAGAAGATTTTTCAAGAATAATCCTCATATTGCACTAAGTTAACATTCGGGCTCCCATAGGGAGCCCAAATATCAACCCAGGGACTTGATTTGAACAAACTTGACCCCTCCCCCCCCCCCCCTGAGATGTTGTATACCAAATATGAAAGAATTCTACCTGGTGGATCTGAAGAAGAAGATTTTTCAAGAATAATCATCATCGGGCTCCCACAGGGAGCCCAAATATCAACCCAGGGACTTGATTTCAACAAATTTAAATATGACCCCCCCCCCCTACATATGTTGTATACCAAATATGAAAGAATTCTGTCTGGTGCACCTAAAGAAGAAGATTTTTAAAGAATAATACTCATATTGCACTAAGTTAAAATTCGGGCTCCCATAGGGAGCCCAAATATCAACCCAGGGACTTTATTTGAACAAACTTGAATTGACATATGATAGGGAACATGCACAGCAAATTTTGTTGAATTTGGTCCAGCAGTTCGTGAGAAGAATTCGATAATGTAAACTTAACGACGGACGGACGACAGACGGAAAGTGATCAGTAAAGCTCCCCTTGAGCTTCGCTCAGGTGAGCTAAAAATCAAGACCTTTTTCATATTTATTGGGGGGCATGTAAACGGCTCGAAATGTACACCTGTCCACCTGTCATTGAAAGTCAGAAATTTGTGAAGACAGGTAATAATAAATTATACCTGTCACATATGACAGGTCAGTTACTCTTTACCTAACAAATCAGCCAACACCTTCTCCATAATATACAAAAATCGCCATTGTATTTTTTTTTTTTTCATTTCTCTCTTCCAAGCGATAGCTTATGACCACTCATTTGAAATGAGATCACTGAGCTCATTCCAATGAGGGGTCATAAGCTATGGTTTGAAGTGATGTCTGCAATCAGTGGTAGATATTGGTAAAGTGTCTGACAACTGCTGGAGGCAAGAAGTGTTGGAATTTCTAAAAAAAAAAAAAAATAAAATAAAAATATGCGGTCCAAAAATATTTCCTGCCACCCCCCTCCCCCCCCCCCCCCCCCCCCATTGACCAAATTTAGCCTGATACACCTAAAAAATGACGGAATGACTTTTCCCCGCGATTGCAAGGTTCACTGCTGGAAAGGCCACTTGGGGCTGCATATTCTTCCACCTAACCCATCTCGGCATCTATGGGCTTCCGAAATAGCAGTGACATCACTTTTAATCACCCCTCTCCACCCCCACCCCCCCCCCCCTGCCTTCCAGGGTCCCCGACCTCTAAGTTTGGTCCCTTGGAAGCTAAGACAGTATCTCAGCACACCAATGTTTATTTGGTGGGCCTCACAAATAAGACTGACACCACTTTTTAGACATCGCCCGTGCCCGCCCCCGCCCCCGCCCCCCCCCCCTCCCCATCTTATGTCACCCCATCCACCTCCAGATATCCGACCTCTAAGTTTGATTACTTCGAAGCAACTATGAGCAGCATCACAGCTGTTTTTGTGTATCAGCTTGAAAAGTCTGAACCCAAATCACATTCAACTGAAATT